>WEIS01079374.1:0-24458 GCA_013389965.1 Todus mexicanus
AACTCTACTCTAAATGCTTCGTTATTAACCTGGGCTAAAGTGGTTGCCAGCCTAGAACAAAATCTGCTGATCTCTCACATCTTTCACGCGGGTGAGTCAGCAATCGGGTCTAGATACCTTATAATAGGAGAAGAAATATCAGTGTCAGCAAATTAGCATCCAACGGCAATTCAGGTAGTACTGGAGCAGGAATGAAAGACAGAAGCAGAAATGCAAGAGCGCTTAATGAATATAGAAATGTATGTCCTTCAGAGCAGGCTGTTGATATCTGCTGGACACTATTTTTCTGGCACGTCATGGAAAGGGAAGGAAGGGAATTCCATTGGCTTCCAAAGTTCAGCAACTCCCATCAAGTGTGCAAGGCAAGTGTTCCCTCAAACAGTTGACCGGGGAAGCAGACAGGAATTGCTTGACTAGTCCGTAAGCAGGCTTCCTAGGGAAAAGAGTCAAGTCAGGTCTCATCCCGTTAACTTCGATCACCATGCTCCTGTGGTGCCACAACCCTTGCCTGAAAACATCTCTAGGGTAAAGCCTCAGCTTGGTTTTTAATTCAAAATTAAGATAGGATGGTATTCTGTTTCTCAACAATGAAATGCTTCCTGGTTTTCCTCACCTCTGGGAGCTGAAATTACTAGTTTAGAGTAAGCTCTGAGGTTTTGGGCAACCGCATTTTGGTGAAAAGAATCAACCCAAAGAGATGGAAAATGAGCTTATAAAAGACATTATATCGTCTCCTTTTAACAACGGTTTCGTTTCAGTGGTCTGAAAAAGGTGGCTTGATAACCAGGTTATCATGGCAGCCATTCTGTGGCAGACTTGTTATACGCATATTTCTTTTCCTTGCATACTGGAAAACATACACAAATATTCTAAAGAGAGAACAAACTTTGGTTTCTCGTACCAGAGGGCTACCTCACTAAACAGAACATTCTGTACAGCCTTCATAATGTCAACAAAGTGCTGCCTCAAGTCCAATAAGTGGTAGATTTATTGAAAGTGACTTGTGTAGTCAATATCTGGAATGAAACAGCTAGTTTCGTCTTGTTCAATTTTTACATTACTCTTCATTTTCCCCGGAAACTACAAAGCCGAAACACTTTCAGTAAAACACTTCCTTGTAGAATGATCTGTTTTATCTGTCACCAAGAAGGAATACATTTTCATGGCTTTAGTATCAGAATATTCATCCTTCATTTTATTTTAATTCAGCCACTGGAACCCTAATGATCAAAGCCATTTCAGAAGGTGCCATTAATTACAGCAGCCGTCTCATTCAAAAGTGAAGGATGAATCTTTTCCTCTACTACTTAGAGACAGTAATAATTCCCAGGCCTCTTCTCCGTACACAAATAATGGTGCACCTTTCACATGCCCCTTCCATTTTTATAACTGCTGCAGTTTTATGACTTTTTGCAGACCTTGGTTATAATAACTTCATATTTTTGATGCCAGCAGCCCTGGGACAGCCACAATACAATCATTCTGCTTTCACCTTCTTTGATTAATTCAATTGTACATAATCCTGACTTCTAGAAGGAAGCTCTGCAGAATACAGATTGAATCTAAAAGAGCTGGTTTTCCTCTATGAAGTGGGTGCAGCATATTACAGCTAGCAACCAGCTATGCTGGAGACAGTATTTATTTAGCATCTTATCAACTGTTTGGATACTATCCACGGAAACAAGTGGAACTGCCTTCGGATATTCTTCGTATGTTTATCTCCTGTGTATAGCAGCTAGTCATTTCTAGTTAAATTTGTTGTGTGACAGAGCAGCAAGTCATTCACAAATTTAGTTAGAGAAAATTGCTGTTGTGCATGAGGTAGGCATACTTATGGCTAACTTCCGAAAGCCTGATACTTTTACCAAATCTTGAAGTTCCCAGTACTCAAACAAGAAAACTTAGCTGCCTCAAGGTGGCAGCTGAAGCAGACAAAATGCTGAGCAAATGCTGTGACAAACTGCAAAGACAAAAGAAAACTCTACTCACCCACTTAACTTTAGCTAGAAATCTCTTGTTGTTGTTATTGTTTTCTCCTCGCCAATTTTAAGGAGGCATTCTTTTATGACACTTGAACTGCTGTGGTCTAAGCTACAACTATGCATTATCTTCACTGTCTTCAAAGTGTGTGGCTCCCAAGGACAACAACAAACCAGAATATTAATAAAACTAATATTTAGAAGCCATGAATTGCTTGTGGTTTTGGTTTTCTGTTTTGGTTTGTTTTTTTTTAAAGGTGATTTCCTAGTAACACGGTTTGAAGTATTTGCTGCCTCTAAACCCCCATGCTTGTAGCATCTTCTCATAGAAGCCACCTCTGTGAGCCTCCAGTAACCAAACCTTGCCAGGTAAATCCAATTAAGAATCTAGATAAAGGAATAAATTTATCAAGAATTCGAAGTTGTCAAGAAAAAGCAGTATTATTCCCAGCTTACTTCTTGTTCTAGTAAAGTGAAAGGTCATAGAATCATAGAATCACAGAGTGTTAGAGGTTAGAAGGGACCTTCAGAGATCATTGAGTCCAACCCCCCATTGCCAGAGCAGATCAAGTCCCACAGGAACTCGTCCAGGCGGGTTTGAAAGTCTCCAGAGAAGGAGACTCCACAACCTCTCTGGGCAGCCTAGGCCAGGCTCTGGCACCCTCATAGTGAAGAAGTTTCTCCTCATGCTGAGGTGAAACTTCCTCTGTTCAAGCTTGCACTCTTTTAGATAGAGAGGATTAAGGTAGGTTTAACATCTTTCTTTCAGTAGTTGGGTTTTTTTTGGGGGGAGGGGGTTTGGATGAAGAATCATCTAGATGAACTTGTTCTAAAGTAGGCACAAAATTTAAACACCTACATAGCTTCACCTAAAACGTAGTTATTGCACACATTTGGGAGAAGCTAAGTACTTTGGAAGAGAGGGCTAAAATTAAGAACTTTCCATACATTTGAGAAATTCTCTGAGGAAATACATTGGGTAATGACAAGCACTTACTTGATACTGATAAATGCATAGGGAGCAACATCAAAATAGGCTGGAGAGTAACTGACTGTAACAGATTTGCAAAAAGCTACCTGGAAGCTGTAATAGACTAAATCATCAACATAGACCATGGCATGGGGGGGAACAGCCACAATAGTTTGTGTGTACCAAGAGAGAACATGTCTTCAGCACGAGTAGCATAATCTTCTCCTATTGAGTGTGTCTTACTTAAAGTATCTTGCTTAGAAGGCTCTGCCCTTTGAAAAAAGACAGATGTTCGTGAAGACGATCCAGTCAAGAGAAACAAGAATGATCAGAGTTTCACTAAAAACTGCATGCGGAAAAGAATAAATAGATTTGATCTTCAAGATTATAGTGAAGATCAAACTGTAGCTAAATCTCTTCAGACTTCCTTAGCCGGTCACTAACGAGAAATGATCATTCCAAATCTTCTGCGGTGCAAATTGGTCTGCTAAGGTATGACTAATTTCCACCCACTGCTGCTGACAAAGTGTCGAGACCTTTAATAGAATCTAGTTATGAATAAAGAACATGTTTGAAGAATGAAATAATTTTAATTAGAAAAGAAATTGCTTTGAAAAACTCGCTATGACATTTCTTTCACTTTCCACAGCTAGTAAATAGCTCTCATGACATCCACCTGGCCTAGAGCACTAGATTTTTATTTGAATCCTCTTTAATAAGCATGGTTGAATGAGGAGAGTCATTTTCATTTATCTTCCAGTGTCTGCCTCTGCTTTCAGTACGAGGGCAAGCTTTCATTTCTCTTCTAGGTGGAGGATCCTGCCGCGCCCGGGTTAGGTGGCTGTGCCTCTGAAGGCGGTGCCTCTGAACCTGTGTGTCAAGGTTATGCAGAAATTCCACCAGGTATGAATGACATCTACCATCTTCTTCGTATTCTTGCAATCGTAAACTCCTCAGGCTCTGTTCCGTTCAACTAAGACCAGCTTTCTTTGCCAACACAAGGCCCAATTTTTAAAATAATCAGTAGATGAGTGTGGCTACTTTTAAGACTGACTTTTGATGTTTTACATTATTTCAACAGCTGTTTGTTTTGTTTGTTTGGTTTTTTCCCTGGAACAATGCAGTTCACTGAGCCAGAACGAAGCATGCAACAGATGAGGGTGGAATATTTTCTAATGAGAAGTTTACACATAGGAGGGTGTGTCAGGGATGGATGGTAGTCGCATTTTTCACAGGGTAATGATCTGTTGCTGTAACACGTCTGAGCAAACAACTGCTGCTTAGGCCAAGGATGTGCAGCTGGAGAGGCGCTAAATAGCAGCTCAGCTGCTAGAACCAGTCTCCAGTCGGTCTAGTGGTCGAGAAGGGAAACAAAACACCAAAGCTCTGCCAACGAACACACTGAGGAAGCTGAAGATGATGAAGTAAAGACCACCAATTGCACTCAAAGACCCCCTAGCGTGCGGAGTAGCTCTTTTGGTTGTATAACCGTCAGTTAGTCATGAACGGGTGTTTATATTTGCCTCTAAGCCTGCGCTCGCCACGTGTGCAGCGATGAGAGCTCCACTTGGAGCCCACCCCTCGAGGAGGGAGCCGATATAAGTCGTGTTGGACAGAGTGAAAAGGCTTTTTGCCAGAANGAGAGCTCCCCTTGGAGCCCACCCCGCGAGGAGGGAGCCGATATAAGTCGTGTTGGACAGAGTGAAAAGGCTTTTTGCCAGAAAGCCACCAACGCGTATGGCTTGGATCCAGGGAACACGCTGAAGTTGGTGCCTATCGTCCCTTTTGTCTCTGAGCAGGCACGATCCAGGTTTTCCTCCTTCTCAGCCGGATTCATAACATCATTGCAGGGTCGGTATGAAACTTCTCCTTACTTCGTGAAACTTTCTGCNAACAATGCAGTTCACTGAGCCAGAACGAAGCATGCAACAGATGAGGGTGGAATATTTTCTAATGAGAAGTTTACACATAGGAGGGTGTGTCAGGGATGGATGGTAGTCGCATTTTTCACAGGGTAATGATCTGTTGCTGTAACACGTCTGAGCAAACAACTGCTGCTTAGGCCAAGGATGTGCAGCTGGAGAGGCGCTAAATAGCAGCTCAGCTGCTAGAACCAGTCTCCAGTCGGTCTAGTGGTCGAGAAGGGAAACAAAACACCAAAGCTCTGCCAACGAACACACTGAGGAAGCTGAAGATGATGAAGTAAAGACCACCAATTGCACTCAAAGACCCCCTAGCGTGCGGAGTAGCTCTTTTGGTTGTATAACCGTCAGTTAGTCATGAACGGGTGTTTATATTTGCCTCTACGCCTGCGCTGGCCACGTGTGCAGCGATGAGAGCTCCACTTGGAGCCCACCCCTCGAGGAGGGAGCCGATATAAGTCGTGTTGGACAGAGTGAAAAGGCTTTTTGCCAGAAAGCCACCAACGCGTATGGCTTGGATCCAGGGAACACGCTGAAGTTGGTGCCTATCGTCCCTTTTGTCTCTGAGCAGGCACGATCCAGGTTTTCCTCCTTCTCAGCCGGATTCATAACATCATTGCAGGGTCGGTATGAAACTTCTCCTTACTTCGTGAAACTTTCTGCTTCGGGAAACTCTTCTAAACCTTCATTACCTCAGGAAACTCTTCTTTACCTTCGCTACTACGAGGAACTAACACAGTCCCTCTCACTTAGATTAGTTTATTGCTTTAATGCCATGTCTTTCACGGAACTGGTTTATTGCAGCAATTCAGTTGCACTCACTTAATGAATTTCCAGCCATCCTCCTGCTGGTCACTTTTAGACTGATTGTGTGAATTGGGTAATTAATAAAAACTGCTTTGTTTGAAATTGCCAATTACTCGATCATGTTTGTAATCGGGAATCCATTTCCAGACTGGAACAGAGGAGGAAAGAAAACTTGAAGAGGTGGTCAGGAAAGTTAAGCCAGGTCTTTTATAGGTAATGGAAGGCATGCCTTCTCCTCTGTTTCCTCCAAGAATTCCCCATCATGACGAAGGATGCAATCAGCAACAGAGGGTTAAGTGTGACTCTGGAGAGGCTTTGTTTCTTTATGAAATTATTATGTAAAGGACATTCAGCTGGGAAGTAGACAGATTAACAGATCTCCCTTTGGTTCTCATGCGCTACAGTAAGTGGAACTGGAGCATAATCTCCACACATTCACTGTGCAGTTATTAATTCTCCATTTAGCAGCATGATTGACTGAGCAAAATACATATGTAACAGGGATAAAGAACAAGGGCCTTGGTAAGTTGAATTTGTGCACATTAAAAGAAAAGGAAGGGAGCAATAAATTGTGCATTTATGTAATCCACATATTCTGCAAATGTCCTATCAAATGTAAAGGGAGAAAAAATAATTAGTTCTTACAATTTCTTTTAGTTTCTGACGTGCATTGTTCAAAAATAATGCTCTTAGTTGCATAATTGCAGCCATTCACCTCACTTCCCACACCCACTGCTGCAAAGTAGGAACAGCAAATTAGACTTGCTGTGTACTTTGGGGTATTTTTCTGCAGTATTGCCTGTGAGATCTGCAAAAGCTTTTCCTCAGGAATAAAAAGTGCCTGCACTGTTGTAAAAAAATATAAATGGGTAAAGTTGGGGCTGCCCCACAGTAACAGAGACCAGAATTTAGTTTGTTGTCTTTCCCATCCTTAAAAATAATATTCCAAGGAGGATCAAATCTGTGACAACAGAATGGCAGTCATGACAGCCTGGCCGCTTTCCAGTTTGTTTGTTGTTCTGAGTCATCGCTCTGTGGACTTCTCAAATCCAGAGGGACAAAAAGAGTATGCTTTAATGCTTTCTTTCTCTCTGCACCCCGGCATTTTAAGAGAAAGTCTAAAACTAATCTGAAGAAGTTTTCAACTAGCTGTAAAGTCTGGTGCTGCAACCCAGACTGGACAGTGCAGAGGGCCGTAGAGGTTTCAAAATCATCTCAAGCTAAATTAAGGTGAAATGACACCAAGTGATCATTTCAGATGTTTCGTTTGTGGGAGAAGCAACCTGAAGTTAGAAGGTGTAAGGGTAGGCAGCATGGTTTCTACTGAAACTTTTAGACGAAGAAAAGGAGAGGAAATGAGAGAGAGAGAGAGAGAAGGAACGCCACCCTCGGATCTCATAATGGTGATGACAAGTGGTGCAAGCCTCCAGTGGCCAGCACGTTCAACACGGCTCCTCGGTCTTGAACCTTTCACAGTCCAGTCCTCACCCCTTGCTCACACGAGTCGTGCCCCTTTTTCTCACCAGTCATGCAGCTCTTGATCTCTTGAGCAAAGGCCAGTGTGGGGATGGTCACAATAGGTCTTTCAGATGGTTGTGAGCCCGCTCCTCACATGAACGCTCCATGACCTTTGTTGGGTGGGCACATCAGAGTGCAGAACTCCCCACCTGGGGCTAATCAAGGTTGGAAGTTGCTATGCAGAACTCTCCTTGTCACAGTGTTTGAGGCATTAGCTCATTCCAGTCTCTCACAGCTGACTATTACTTTTAGCCATTGCATGCGTAAGCCAGTTTGATGAAATGAACAAGCAAACCCACTTATTTTTATCCCTTATAAATATTTCTTGACAAACATGAATGTTTAGAAATTATTTATTGAGGGAAATTCTAGGAACTGGATGACAACACTGACTGTGTCAGTGAAGAGCATCTGAGATAGAAGACATGATATCATGCTTCCACAGTTCACTCAGCATATAATGGTCATTTTCATTAGCAAAAGATTCTTGACAAAATTTGCTGAACACTGTAAGTACTCATATAAGTGGGACAATATACAAGTTTGTGGAACTAAGTTAGGGTAATTGGCCTATTTTTCTTAGGTCCTTCTATGACATTTCAGAATTGATTGGCAGGGTAGCTTTTCTGACAGTATACTACTGACTGAGATTAGATGAGAGGTCTGTCTGAGAAGTGGTTTGGGCAGCAGCTTGATCAGAAGGTGGCCAAAAAAGAGACATTTTTGTAAGAAAGGTCTATGTTGTCCCTTCCCGGAGCTGAAATGTGAGGAGACATGTAAATCACTTCTTTCTGATTCATAATTTCTGTAGTCAATCCAATAACAAAAGCTATACTGCTAAAGACACCCGCTTTGGGTTATAACAAGTGACCCATCGGCTGCATCATACTTATGCACATTTTTGCTGATAAAAGCTATATGTCTCCAGAGTGGCTGCATCTTTACCACATTCTTTCTGCTCCAAATTTCCTGCTATATTCATTCCTGTCGTCCCCATATAAGAAACTATGAGGGACCAGCACACCTATTAAAGCTTTGTAACTGGAATACTCCCTTACTATGGTTTCGATCCAAGCCAGGCAATGCTGTGGGCTGCTTTTGAGGACTGCATGAGTCAGATGCCATTCCCAGCACACAATGTAGATGACATCAGTTTGGTGTGAATGGAGGTAGGAGCTTAATCACCTTATGCCTGTAATATGCAATGCTATTAATGTGTGTAGGGGGCAGATCAAACTACCTCTGTAGCTCTTCCTCAGTTTAATCTCAGGGATAATAACTCAGTTTCATCAAGATTCACAGAATCATCTAGGTTGGGAAAGACCTCTAAGATCATCAAGTCCAACCATGTACCCTACTCTACCAAGTCCACCACTAAGCCATGTCCCCAAGCATCACATCTATACGGCTTTTAAACACCTCCAGGGGTGACGACTCCATCTCCCTGGGCAGTCTGTTCCGGTGTCTGACAACCCTTTCCATCGAAGTTTTTGCCTAATGTCCAGTCTAGCAGCTTGAAGCCATTCCTTCTTGTCCTGTCACTAGTTATTTGTGAGAAGAGATCAGCACCTATCTCTCTACACCATCCTTTCAGGGAATTGTAGGGATCAATAAGGTCTCCCCTCAGTCTCCTTTTTTTGAAGACAAACAGCCCCAGTTCCCTCAGCTGCTCCTCACAGGCCTGGGCAAACCAACATACAGTTCATGTGAACAAACAGGAGACCTGGCAACAAAACGGGGAGCTACTGAGCAGTGTAGATGCATCCCAGAACAGTATCTGTGATCAGAACAGCGTTCATTGCCCTCGCTGGGCACACTCAGACACATAGCAAACAGAGTGTTGTAAGATTGGTCAAATGAACGTGTGGAAGGCCAGACTGCTACACTAACAGCATTTCTCAAGGACCTTAGCACTAAAGTTTACATCAATTATGTATATTCAGCATACAGTTCTCTAGAACTGCTAGGAAATCTGAGCATCAGCATACAATGGAAATCTGAGATCTAGAAAGCAGCCTCTGTCCACAGCAAAGAACGCTCTGAGTGCTTAAAAATATACCCATGTAGACTATTTCCCTCAAGAAATTAACTTTCCAGTCCTTTCTTTTAAAGTATGATTGCTAAATTAGAGGCTGTTTCCTGCCACACATCTTCCTTCATTTTAAGTCTAATTACCTGTAATCCAAAAAATCTCTGCAATTTTATCCATTATTGAAGGGAGTTCAAATCCTTCTTTAAGATAAACCTCCCTAGCTACACTGCTAAGGCTACTCAAAGGGTGAATACTCTACCCTTTTCTGTTGTTGGATGCACACCCTTGTGAAAAAAATCCAAACTGATCAGGCCAAGAGAAGGTCTCCTTCTTGACTAGTGATAGACCACTTATAGAAAAAAGAGTATTTGATTTATCTTCGTACTTTCAGAGTTTTCCTGTATTGTACTCAATGATCACTTAACTTAAAATATGTTACAGTGAGCAGTTAGACCATTTTAGATAGAGAGAGGTTCTCCTCTGCCCTGGTAAAGCTGGATCTGGAGGGTTGTGTCCAGGGCNCTGACATTCTGTGAAAACCACTGTGTCTGATCTGCACAAAGGTTGCTCAAGGAATTCTGCTAGACAGTCACATGTGGAGATTGTATCATAGCTTATGTATGAGTGAACTCCTGGTGCTCACTACTTAAGACAGTGGCAGATCCACAGACAGATGGGAACGCACCTGATTAACCAGGCCTTTGCCACACTGCAGCGTCTGTGGAGTTAGCACAATTTCTAACTGCTTAGAATCACCTATCTCTTTACAACCTGTTGGTCCTCTAGGGATGAATCTCTATTTGTCTGAGATTACATGTAGCAGATTTATCAGTGTGGTAGAAGAGAATACCCTATATGCGAAAGTCCTAATTTGTTATTTACCTTTTCTCATAGATGCACTCGTGTTTTATAAATTCTTTCTTACCTGTATTGTCACATCACTTGCTCTACTGCAGAGAATTTATTCCTCTCTCTATATATATTACATACAGACAAACACTTAATCAAGAACACATCTAAATCTGTGAGGAAAGAGAAAGAAAATGTATGCAATAAGCAGACATTTGAATTTTTTGCTGAATTTTCTCAATGAATTTACTGTATCATTAAATACAGAACAACA
Organism: Todus mexicanus; assembly: GCA_013389965.1. Classification (NCBI taxonomy): domain Eukaryota; kingdom Metazoa; phylum Chordata; class Aves; order Coraciiformes; family Todidae; genus Todus; species Todus mexicanus. The sequence continues at coordinate 10,352 of WEIS01079374.1, forward strand.
GTTAAAGAAAGTGGAAGACTGGAAAGAGTTATCTGGGCAAGAGAAATTCCACCTAGACAGAAAATTGGAGTTGAAACCATGCTTTTCTCCTAATTCATAAGAAACAGTTAAAGACAGACATTTGTTTCCATTTTTGGAGCAAAGACACATCTCTGTGTACTACCAAAAGAGGAAAAAAAGAGTATTTTTCTGATGTCTGTCTCTGACAGCACAATTCATACTCTCCATTTCATTACTAAATCTAACTGTGTTCCAAATAGGTGTGGCACACACATTATTTCAATTCAAAAATATATAAATCTCAATTATGATGCTTGTGGTGGTTAAAAATATAGTTAAGTAGTGCTTAATACACTAAATTTCGGAAAACAATAGTAAGTCCACTAAGCACACAATACCAATCATGTTTTGGAAATAAAAACTGATCGGCTGATGATGGCATAATGATCACTGCAAATGTTTGTCAGTAGAAATAATAAGCATGTTTACGTTAGCCCTTTTTAGTCAGATTGTTAGGACAAAGGGTTTCATTTTATGTCAGCCAACTAGAGTCTATTGGATAAAGTATTGGAAGCTTTCATAATACAAATTTCCAATTGAATGATCTGTTGATAATTAACTGCTTCCCACCAGAGGAACATATTTAAATTCCGTGCTTTCTATTGCTTGCTTTCTAGAGGCTTTTCATGTCTTTAGACCCTTTCCTCTTTAAACTTTGGGTGAGTGGTGCCACACCAGGGCCAGTCCAACTGCCCACCCTTTCACACACTTTGCCCAGAGCGCCCCCAGCCCTTATATACTGATCATGACAGTATAGAATAACCCACTGCCTGGCTCAGTTGGCTGTCCTGGCTGCAGTCACCCTCCCAACTTCTGGTGAAAATTAACCTTATCCTGACCAAACCCAGGACGGGTATGTGCTAGCTAGACCTCTCAGTAAAATTTGAGGACTATCCCCCGATTTTGTGGATTTCTGCTGTAACAGAATAATCTGTTTTCCTTTTTAAAGGTGTTGGGCATGTTTCAATTTAAGCATGATCATGTCAGCAATAAGTGCTGTTGTGCTGACAGTACGTGGGTAAGATGAAATACACTTCTACAGTGGAAAGCCTTGTTGCGTCGCTGCTTTATACAACACAGCAGCTAAAGTCTAGTCTGCAGTGCTGACAAACTCTTCGAACTCTCATATACACCCAGATCACAACAGAAAGGGTCCAGCCCCTGAGGATTGGGCTGTAAGTGAAGGGATTGTTTTTACTCTTTGATATCAGAAATATATAGGACTCAAGGGGCTATCTTAGCGCCACTGATAAAGAATGTTATTCATGCATTTCCGGAATCCATGTAACTTAGCAATGAAAACAGGAAACTTTCAGTACAGACACACAAACATGCAAAGTTGAAGGATAAAAGCACATTGTCGTTTGTTTTTACAAGGGCTTTGTGTCTGCTACAGACATTAAAGCACAAACTGTTCTTCACTTCCCTTTTTTATCTTTTTTTCTTTTTTTTTTCTTTTTTTTTCTTTTTTAGCTCAAGGTAGAGTGCGCTGGTGAAGAAGTGCTTCATTAGTAGCCCCCATTCTAGTCTTTCCGGCAAAAAGGTTTTCAGTTCACCTACATTCAAGTTAAGTAATTTGAACTTTACATAATTGTAGAAAATTACTCAGAGATGTCCTTGTCCATCACACTGGTGGTGTAATAGGAGTTTAAGATATGTCAATGAGACAGGAAGCAGTTGGCATTTTCTGTGAATAACTCTGTCCTTCACAGTGCTGATTACTCCTACACTTCCTCGCTTATTGTCCTTGTTCAGTTGCTGCACTTTTCACCTCTGCACTAGGTTCGCTTTGAGCGACTCCTACATCATTTCTTGTGTGCCAGAAGTGTGTTGGATGACAACTCCCAGGCATGCAAAAATGTTTGCAGAAAATCTAAAAAAGATATAAGGGGAAATCTTTTGCAAGAGCACTCTTTTATCTCGCTCTTAATGTTTTATAAATGCAACTTTTATAAGTATGTCAATGACTCGCTGCTGTCAGTGGAAGCTACAGGGGGTGATTTGCTTAGCAACCCTGAAAATCAAATTACTCATGTATATGTAAAAATGGGACTGTAGATGTCAAATTTTAGTCTGGTGACAAGCTGGTTTGTGAAAAAAAACCCCACCAAACCAACTACTTGCAAAACCCCCCATATTATTAGTAGCTGTAAAAATAAAGTTAATCCCCCAAAATACTGCAAGAGTAGTTTTGTGATTCTACCTGTGCTCCTCTTTCAAATGATCTGTAAATAGAAATACATTTTTTCTGATAGTCTTCTTTCTCTCAGTGTGGCTCAGATTAGTCTTTCTCATCACATTTTCCTGCAGGCCAGCAGTGACAGCACGATCTCGCTTAGCCTCTTTCGCTGGAGCCTGACACAACCGAGTTTTTCACCTTCCCTTGTTTCTTGATGTGTTGGGAGATTTCAATAACTTTTAGGTCTAACGACTTCTTTTGTTTGTCTGTTTCATTCTTCAGAGAAATTCTTATCTGTGTCTCTGCTCTTTGATCCTATGGATATGCTGATATCAATACTTACAGAGATACTGCTTGAGCTGCTCACATCAAAGATTAACACCAGCAACCAACAGCCTTGCCATTAGTGAAGGTAATAGCGGGGAGTCTATTAAGGCTCCGTGTCCTTCATCAAAGCTCAGTTCTGCAAACAGTTTTGGATGATCAGGTGAATACAATAAATTCCTAATGTTAGTATGTGATGCGCTTTCAAAAATGCCTCCATATGTGCCCAAGTGAACTTCAGCATGAACTTCTTCAGCATGACATCAGCATTTGTAGTTCACAGAATGTCTCGTGCACGCCAGTGATTTTCACATGAACAATTCAGCTATACGAAGTGCACAGGCTTCAAATGGCAATACCCATGGTAACAAGCAATATATTTTGTATTCACAAAACTCATCATATTGACAGCTGCACGTGACTCTCCAGATTGCTATTTCACTTGAGGCTCTGTTCTCCCAACACAACATTAAAATAGAAACAATTTATTGCCCTCTATTACCCTCTGACTGCCTCTTCTGTCCTGTCTTCCTCCTCTCACCCAATCAATCCTGCTCGTATCCCTGAGTGCACATACAGTTTCCACATCCTAATGATTTTTCCCATTTTCTCAAGTTGCTGCTCTATCACCCCATCTCACCTCCTGATCCACTCAGCTCTCCCATCTTTGTCAACAAACTTCTTTGTTCTTTTCACCTACAACCATCTTGGTCAAATTGATTCAGGTCTGATAGAACTAATAAAAGGGCCAGCTAGAACTAAAATAACAATAATGACAAAATCGATTTTCTGTCCTTTTTGAATTTTATTAGGTGTAAAAGACAATGTGCAGTCCCAGTTTCCAGCTGCGGCGCAAGAGCAATAAACTAGTGAAGTAACTCCCTTGTTAATGCGTTCACAGTCTAGATCAAATACCCAAATATCCCTACATAGCTGAAACGTTAATTCGATCCCTTCCACTAAGATAAAACCATAGAATCACAGAATCATCTAGGTTGGTAAAGACCATTAAGATCATCACGTCCAACCATTTACCCTACCCTACCAAGCCCACCACTAAGCCATGTCCCCAAGCACCACATCTACAGGGTTTTTAGTAACATTCAGGAATGGTGACTCACCCACTTCCCTGGGCAGCCTGTTCCAAGACCTGCCAACCCTTCAGCATAAATCCTTTTCTAATGTCAAGTCTAAACCTCCCCTGTTTCAGCTGGAGACCATTCCCTTTTGTTCTCTCACTAGTTACTCATGAGAAGAGACCAGCGCCCACCTCCCTAAAACATCCTTTCAGGAAGTTGCCTGCTTTACATGATATGTTATAGCCAGTCTGATTTCAGTTGAGCACTTTTAGTCTACACACTAAATAGGTAACCCAAAAAGTACTTCTGGTCCGAATGGGATCCTTAGTCTCAGAAGAAGAAGAAGTATCATAATTTTATCACAGAATCGTAGAATCACAGANATGCCTCATCGTCGGCCGCTTGTCAATTAGAACCCCCAGGTCCTTTTCTGTAACGCAGCTCTCCAGCCACACCTCCCCAAACCCATGTATTGGATCCTGCTGTTTCTTTGTCTTCTTCATGAAACAGTCTTAAAAAATGAAACACAGAACCTTACTAAATACATAGCTATATACATATATATATATATATATATGCACTTTTTGGCAATGCTAGCTTAAGGAAGGCCAGCAAAGACATATTACACTAGACCTTTATTACTCATCAGTTGAAGTACCAGAATATCAGAAGCAAGCCTATTCATCTAACCAGGGAAATACATTCCTACTAGTGAAATACGCATTCAGAGGGTTAAGAAAGCTCTTTGTCAGTCTGAACTTCCTTAATAGAGATAAAGGACTTGATGGAATCCCGTCTTGGAAAATCTTCTCTGTCTGTGACTGGAGAGCATCAAAACTTGTTACTATCAAAAGGTGGATTGTAAATTGGAATCAAGGAAGTCAATGTGTATACACCTGTATGGTGACTAAAGCCTTCGACTGACTTCATCCAGTCTAACTGCTAGGTTTACCTTTGTTATGCATCAAGATGAAGAAGTCTGAACTCCTTGGAACATAAAAGGCCCAGGTCAGTAGAAGCAGTGGAGACCAGCAAATGAAGATGAATCATTCAAATAGAAGCCAAGGGTAAAAAAGAAAGGGGCTAAAAAATAAAGTGCTAATCTAGTTTGACACGAGGTCAGGCACAGATCTTGATCATTCTTGTGAAGAAAACTCAAAAAGCTATATTTATTATTAGACATAGCAATAAATAACACCAGATATTTTACTTACACAACACTTGCTTAGTTACCATTAGAGCCTGACCTACTCCTAAAGCTCTTAGATCAAACACCCACTTCATTGTCTTCATTGTTTTGATGTTGATTATTGAACTTGATGATCCCAAGGGTCTTTTCCAACTTCAGTGGTTCTATGATTCTGTGATTCAATGATTCTATATTAGCTGAGCTACAAAAGATAGATGTAATTAATAGTTTAAGGTGTTTCAGGAAGAGACATGACCTTGAGACATAAAACGGTTTGGTAGCTCCAACACCTCTCTGTGATGAAGAGTGCAAAACCAGTTAATTTGTGACTTCTTTTTTGTAATGCATGCAGTTACAGAAACAGAAAAGAGCAAGGACTGAAAAGCAGAGGAAAATATCATAACAAAATTGAGAGAAACGAGGAGTAATGAATATGAGAAAGAATGAGGCACATGTGGTTGAATCTGCTTTTGCTCTCCAATGGGCTTAGATGAAGAAGACAAGGCTGAGAAGAGTTATCTCTGATTGTCTGCCCTGTTGGCAGAGTCCAACAGTGCGGGTCTTTGCACTCATTCCTGCAAAGCTGGCCAGTGAAAACCTTTGTGATTGACTATCTTTAGCTTGAGTCTGGCATTAAAAAAGTTAAAAAAAAAAATAGCCTGCCATTTATCTCTGGTTTTGGCAGATTGTTCTGCAGTTAAACAGAAAATAAATTAATCGGTAAGAGTTCGTGTCCACCAGCCTTAAGAAGGGAAAGATACATTTTACCCTGTTGAGGTGGCTTCTAGCAGGACATGAATTTGTTTTGGAAGAAGGGTATGTAAGATACAAACATTCAGTGTTTTCCAGGGTGAGAAAACCTAGGATTTATTTTTTTTTTTGCCTTCCTGTTAGGATAGTGAAAAAGACCTGTTTCTGCTTTGCTAGCTCAGAATTTAAGCCATCTTTTTAGTTGTCTTAAGAGGATACTAATGCTCTCTGCTTCCAATCCCTGAAAAAATGGTTATACAGCTGTAAAGTAGATCATATATATAGTAGAAATTTGCAAGAGGTGTATACATCTCAAGGTTAGTTTTACACCTGAAGAATACAGAGACTGAAGCAAGTGCTTCCAAAATTGCTGCGTACGAAGCACGTTGTCTTTTACATGCTGTTTTGCAACTGCACACTTCAGACATCCACATGCTGTCTGTGGCTTTTTGTCTTGTGTAGGCATAGCTCACCTCGCAGCGAAAGATAACAGAAATAATTAGGAAGTGAATGACCTGAACTATCAGAAAATTTAAGTATAAGTCATTGTTGCATGAAGTAGAAGGTAAATTTAGTAAGCAACAAACCCCTTGCATGCCAGCAAATCCTCAGAGGTTAGAGAGGCTGGGGGCAGCTGGACTTGTCTCTTAATAGGCATGCCAATTAAGAAGAGTTGCTGTAGGTCCAACACTGGGCATACACTAGCAATTTATTTACTACAGGTCTGGATTCCTTCTTAGAGAGCAGTCAAGTACACAAATAACACAACTTAAACATGACTATAGGTCTGACACCACATTCATGAACAGCCCACCTGCTGTAGGTCTGGTTGCATTCACAAGAAGCAGTCGGATGCATGAGTAACAGGATTTATTTACACTTGCAACATCTACAGGTTCTCTGAGACTGCTGGTGACAAATACACAAGCTGCAGATAACACTATAGAGCTAAAAAAATTCCAACATCCTCCTCCCCCAGAAAACCCACTAAACAAGCATACAAAAACACACTCGGAGTAGCCAAGACACAAACCTTACCACAAGGCTTTCCTCCTGGGATGGGCGAGGAGGACAAACCCATCACTCTGTCCTTAGGATTTGGTGTCAGATTCTTGTCCACACATTAAGTCCAAAATAGGACTAATATTTATAGTTCACTTTTCTATTAATGTGTAAAATGTGGGGAAGGGGCTGTGATCAAGTCATGAAGCGGGGTCACCAGTTACACAAACATTCCTTGATGTCTTCTGCTGGGAACAGCTCAGTGCTGCGAGAAGCAGGAGAACAGGAACGCTGGGATCACACCACATCGGTGTCATCACAACACTGACCACTGGGTCTCCACCAGTGCCAGCGTCTGCCCTAGACACTCCATGCTTATCAACAGTGATGATTTTCACTGGCTTGTGCTTTCTGCTTCCAATAGTTATGTGATTGCCACTTGATGTCTGACTGTCCTGAAGTAGATGTAAGAAAGTTTAAAGTATAAAAATGCCTAAGATGTAAATGTTATTTATTTGATGAAATAGTCATTCGCTTGTTTGGGGTTTTTTTTAAAAAAACCCAAAACCAAAACAAATCTCTTCTTAGTAATGTTAACCCTGTATAAAATCTACATTTAATCAACAGAAAGGGTCTGATTTTGCATTTCAAGCACGGAAAAATAGATCACCTGAGAAAGTAGGATTCACGAAGGACAAGGACAGACCAAACTGTTATTTTTCATTTATTTTTTTTAAGCATTTTGTAGTATTGACAGAATTCAGGATTGATTCAGTCTTATGTGTTCAACAACTGAAATGTAATCTTGGTGTCTAATCACGTGATGGGTTATTTCACCCACATAAAGCAAATGGACCGTATGTTTGACTTTAAAATTAATTCATTATCATATGAATTAATGTTAGATTTATTTTTTGGACATAATATTCAGCAAGAGAGAAAAACATTGACTTTGGGCGCCTATTCTATTGGAAAATTAATGGGAATCATTGCCCGAGTGCTATGTTATTTTGATTCAATTCCAAAAAGAAATTAGTGGCCTGAATTTGCTTTACTAAATTCAAACAACTGTTCAAGAAGATAAATCAGAGCCAGGCTCTGCTACCTTCGACTGTGCTGCTTATGCATAACTCAACACATGAACAATATCAGTGCCCTTACTGCAACTGTTTATATATAAAATAATATTGGATTGGAATTATGCAATGGTACAGTTCACCTTACGAGAGATTCTTCAAGTGCAGGTCAACATTTAGCTTCCACCATTTCTGAGGAAGAATGACTACACTTCGTGCATACTTAGGGTCTATTAATTGCACGCTACTGATCATTATTACAACCAAAATTATCACAATTCTTGCAAACACAAAAATCTAGGAAACTGAAACTTACTGTTGCAATATTGTGCTATATCCTGCGAGAATAAAAAGCCGACCAGGCCAACTGGTGAAATCTCCATTTTTTAAGCTGTCTTGAAATCTGAACTTACAGTAGTGTTGCCTCAGATTTATTTTTATATATGTATATATTTTATTTTCAAATTTGATATATGAAGAGAGAACAGAATTTGCTCAAAGATGGGTGGATCAAAGCTGAGGAAATGGCTGAGAAACGCTGAAGTGACTGGGGCAAGGAGGTGGTGGAGACAAGAAGCAATTATTTGAGTTTGACGACAAGCATGATCCTGATAGAACTGTAGCATTGGTTAAACCCGAATGATGTCCTCAGACTTTCATGACACCTCTCTGTTAGTATAAGCAACCACACAGTGAATTATTGCTTCAGAAAACAGAGACCATCTGGAACCAATTACCAGGCATGTCTCCTTCCTCTGCCGAATCTCTGTGCCGGAACCAGTTCATAGCCTTCAGTCACACTCAGCTCGACCAGAAAAATGGAGTTGTTGCTGAGGAAACTCAGAAGAGATGGTGATATGTAAAGCTGACCAGGAAGTAGACATAGTTATTTGTTTGTTTATTTATGTATCTAACTATCTATTTATTGATTTATTTATTATTAGGAAATAAGCAAGAAGATCTTCGGGAGAAGAAATCAGCATAGCACCAGTGACTATGCCAAAATTCATTAGACGAGGATCCAGCTGAGACATATGACACTCACGTGTTGCTCTGTTTAAATGCATTGCATGAACCATAAGAGTCAACTGTAACTTTTTTACTTTCCCCGCAGATTTGCCTAAATTAATTTGCGGCCTTTTATGAGATCGCCCAGACTACTTACATTCTTGTTTTTGGAAATTACTGTCATCGAGCTGCAAGTTAGTGCCCTCTGAGCAGAGGTGGTGCAATCAACAGTGTGAGCTGGTTACAGTCAGATAAATGATGGTAATTCGCTCCTCTGCTGCTAGTTTCTGTTCCCTCCACTGGATGTGGATGCTGCCTCTGATGTGATATAAACTGACCTGTGTTGTGCTGAAACAAAAGAATTTTGCTCACACAATCAACTTTGTATGCAAATATATGTGTGAAAAGTAACTTGTAAACAGCTCTAGAGAGGAACCAAATATACTGGGTAGGGGCTTCCTGAGTATTTGCAAATATATTACAAAAAACTACCGGACACTGACCTCTCACTGGGGGAACAATCTGAACACTTCTGAAATCGCCAAGAGTTTTGCTGCTGAGCGCAGCAAAGATTTTTCTAGGCATGCAGGTTTGCAACCACTTCAATTATTAAACTCAGAAGTGTAAACTAATCATGTGCAAATCTTGCTCAACACAACTGAGAGGAGGAAGTAAAATTCTAAGTTTTCAAATTATAATTTAAAAATGGAATCCTGCTCTAGTTGCACATTTTAACCTGTAGGTTAAAAATATGAAACAAAACTGATGTGTTAGTCTGGGTTAGATATTGACAAATAGAATTGTTTCACAAAGCCTGCTGGAATTAAGTAAGCCTCACAAAATCACACACAGATAAGACTTTTGATTCCTTCTTCTTATCTTTCCTTCACTCCTAGTATTTTGTAGTAGTTTCAGGTGTTATAGGACAATGTAACATTTCATTATCCATTCAAACTTAAAGCATGGAACGTAATATATAGAAAAAAAAGAATCTCAGTTTAGCATAGTTTTCCTTCATCTTTTTGAAATATTCTCAGACTGCAAATGTTTCTGAGAGCAATTTAAATTCTAAATCCCCATTTTCGGTCAAGTAAAGCTGAATAAACCCCAAAGTAATCGTGTGTCCATGGATAGTGAGAACAGTTTCCTTCAGGAAAGTTTGTTTCACTTCATGACTGACTTTGTGGTAGATATTTATGACGATCTAACCAGGAGTAAGCTTGAGCTCTCCCTTTAATTAAGTCCTTATTTGGCTATAACTGGAAGTAGATCGGTGACCCCAACACGAGTTTGCCTGTCGTTCATCTGAACAGAAAGTTGCATCTTCTTCTGTTAGCTTCAGCACCCTAAACAAGGTAAATCGATGGATAGGATGTTAAAGGAATGCTCAGGAGACTGTATTATGTAAAATAAACATATCCTTTAATGGTGTAGAGTCTCCAAGAAGGAAAACACACCACACAGACATGATTTTAGCGATGAAAGAAATTTCAAGTCACTGTGACTCGTGTTTTCTTTCCATTGCTCCAGCAGGATCAGGTGCTCCATTCTTTCAGCTTTGACACCTCGGCTTTCAGAATTGAGGTTCACCCAGTCTATGTCTTCAGCCTTAGCATTCAAATTTCTCAGACTTCACAGCAACAGCAACTATGGGATGTGAGTGATTAACCAGTCACCCTTAAAGTAAGCAAATGTCACCGAGGTCACTTAATGGGATAGATAATTTGTTGATGTTTGCAGGGCAGCTCTAGAAGCACTACAATTAATCTTGTGAGAGAAAGCAAGGTGCACCACTGCCTGAGGGGCTGTTGAGAAGCGGTAACTAGCAGAGAGAAAGGCTGCCGATGGGTCCATGTCCAAGTGGAGACCAGTGACAAGTGGAGTCCCTCAAGGATCAGTACCGGGACAGTCTTGTTTAACCTCTTCTTTGGCAACATGGAGAGTGGCACTGAGTCCACCCTCAGCAGGTTTGCCAACACCACCAAGCTGTGTGGTGCAACTGACAAGCCCGAGGGAAGGGATGCCATCCAGAGGGACCTGGGCAGGCTGGAGAGGTGGGCCCTTGAGAACCTCAGGAAGTTCAACAAGACCAAGCGCAAGGTCCTGCAGCTGGGTCGGGCCAATCCCAAGCACCGATATGGGCTGGGCAGGGACTGGCTTGAGAGCAGCCCTGAAGAAAAGGGTTTGGGGGTGCTGGTGGGTGAGAAGCTCAATGTGAGCCCCCAGTGGGCACTTGCAGCCCAGAAAGCCAATCGTGTCCTGGGCTGCATCAAGAGGAACGTGTCAGCAGGGTGAGGGAGGTGATTCTCCTCCTCTACTCCACTCTGGTGAGACCCCACCTGGAGCTCTGCTTCCAGTTCTGGAGCCCCTGTCACAAGGAAGATCTGGACGTGCTGGAGCGTGTCCAAAGAAGGGCCACAAGGATGATCTGAGGGCTGGAGCAGCTCTGCTGTGAAGACAGGCTGAGAGAGTTGGGGTTATTCAGGCTGGAGAAGAGAAGGCTCCAAGGAAACGTCATTGTGGCCTCACAGTATCCTAAGGGGCCTACAAGAAAGTCGGGGACTTTTTAGATTGTCAGGTAGTGGTAGGACTGGNAGTCTTGTTTAACCTCTTCTTTGGCAACATGGAGAGTGGCACTGAGTCCACCCTCAGCAGGTTTGCCAACACCACCAAGCTGTGTGGTGCAACTGACAAGCCCGAGGGAAGGGATGCCATCCAGAGGGACCTGGGCAGGCTGGAGAGGTGGGCCCTTGAGAACCTCAGGAAGTTCAACAAGACCNGAAGAAGTTCTTCCCTATGAGAGTGGTGAGACACTGGCCCAGGTTGCTCAGGGAGGTGGTGGAAGTTCCATCCCTGGAAACCTTTAAGGCCAGGTTGGACGGGGCTTTGAGCAACCTGCCCTAGTGGGAGGTGTCCCTGCTCAAGGCAGGGGGGTTGGAACTGGGTGATCTTTGAGGTTCCTTCTAACCCTGACAATACTATGATACTATGAAAATGACATATTCAGCTCCATCTGCATTTTCCACCCCATACTCCACCTCACTGCTCCTGCATCTGACATAATCCAAAGTCCATATCAGCGATGTCATCCAAATTTCCCACTTAGTTACACCAGTGTGCTTGAATTAGCTCCAGCTGACATACCCCGTGCTAGCTGAAGCTGTGTAACTAAGAGGAGAACACAGCCCAGCAGTTGGTTAGATCAGATTCTGACTTCACATTGCTGCCAGCTGAACAGAGAAGAAAAACAAGTGAAAGAAAATCTCAAGTATTTTTGCTATCGGTGTTGCTTTTCCATTGTAGAATGGTATCAACAGAAGCTGCCTTGGTGCTTCTGTTACCTTTTGGTGTCATGGATCTTAGAGAGGGGACATTTCTCTCTGTACCATTTTTCTCTGATGCTACTCCACTTATTTTTCTCCACTGTTGCTGCTCTTGACCCAATTACTCAGAGACCCTCCCCAGTGTCCTATTTTCTCCTAAACTAAATAGCTAGAAGGAACTTTTTCTCCTCGAGTGGGCAGTAAAAGTATGGAGCAACAAGAGCAAGTTAGGTCCCTGGAGTAGCAGAGAGGGTTAAATGTTCCTGTCATGCTGGAGACAGCAAGGCAAAACTGAAATGAGCATTCAACACAAATACATTAATTGTCTGGGAAGAAGTGAAAATGTGGGGAGGATCAGAAGTGAGGCGGGAGGGTTACTCTGTAGGTCTGTGACTGTACAGTCTTCGTGGCTTCGTACACACAAGCCATCAAAACCTCTTGTTTCGAAATATTTGAAAGGAATAGAAGTTTGCATACAGAGAGAGTGATTGGAGAATGAACAAAGAGCTCTGGTGAGAAAGTAAGAAAACCAACTTGCAATTCAATTAACTGTTTTCTTGAATGGATGAAGAATATTTACAGCTGCTCACAGCCCCACGGAATCTGTTTGCACACACACATGGTGGTGAAAATACAGCAGTCATGAAACCCAAGAATCAGTTTGTCAGCTTAGTGAACACAATGAATTATGAATGAAACACCACAGAAAATGAAGACTGCCTCTTTTTCCAACCTTTTTTTTTTTAAATAAAATATTATTTTAAATTTTTTTTGCTGACGACTTATTTGTACCATAGCAATACTTTACTTACCCAGTTCCTCATAAACGATAATCCAGCTGCCCTACACAGTATGACTGAGGATTTTACAGTTGCTGACTACTCTGCAGTTCTAGTGCTATGAATGCTTAATATAAGGAAAATATTAATCTGAAAATAAGCTGGAAAAGGAAAGCACGCAGCGTTTATTTGGCGTTGTTTTTTCTTCCCCTCCATGCTCTAGGTTTATGGCTTACATAGAAGTACCCTAGCACAGGCTGAGTGCTCTTTGCTGAGAGCTGCCTGTCTCTCACTTCCCTCAGGTGAGAATTTCTGGCTGTTTTTAAAGAGTAGTCGTTACCTAGATCTCTATACATGCATTTATTTTTTTTTCCTTCTAAGTTCTTTAGATATCTCAGCATCTCCTCAGTCATTGAAATTCCAATACACTTTCAGCAAACTTGATTTTTCTGCTATCTTGTCATCCTTATCCAAATGTTTTAACAGGGTTTTTTTTCTACTTCTTAGATGCGAACAGAGGATAATCTTATTTGGGGATGCATCTGGCAAATTCCCTGCACCATGGATAGCTAAGCCTTTATTATCTATCACTGAGTTGGCTTGATTTGATTTTTGGATATCTATACGGGCTTGTAATTGCTTGTCAGAGGCATCAGTTGGCTCCTTGAAACTACACCTGAACTTGAGGTGTTTGGTTTTAAGCCCTTACCCAGCTTTTCCTGTTATCTGTCATAATTGAGCTGTGATTGAAACTCATCATAGCTTATGTTTTCCTTGCACACAGATAAGCTTCAGAAAGCATGGCCAATATTTGTTTGATTTTCAGATCATCCACTGCTGTACACAAGAATTATTCCTGGGTTGTCTGTTCTTCTGTGAGTAAGCTTAGTACATTGAGCACTGCTAGCTGGAATCTACCGAAAGACAACATTTACTGTTGCTACGATTTTTGTACTAAGCTGGGCTAGCAATGTGATGCAACTATTTGTTTCCACCACCCGTGACATGTAACCTTTGAATTTTCATTTTACAGACTATGTGGAGTTTATTCCTTTTGTTTCTTTGTTTTTCTTTTGTTCCCAGAGATTTCTGCTGCTGTTTCTTCTGCAAGAACATTGTCACTGAACATGAGGAAAAGGTGTTTGTGTATGCAACTCCATAAAATCAGTAAAATAAATGGAGCTGATGGATGCTGATTTTGCCAAGTTTCTAGTTTTTAAGATGCTTTTGTAGCTAGCAAAATTATTCACTTTTTGAGATTTTTTGTGGTTAAATTAATAAAATATATAGTTATTATTTTCAAGGTTTAAGGTCTGGGACATCCACTAGACCTATAAC
>WEIS01079380.1:0-15268 GCA_013389965.1 Todus mexicanus
GACGATCCTTCAGGTCCCTTCCAGGCTGGTATCCTATGATTCTAGGAACTCACCATAGGCAGGGGCTGGGGCTCAAGGGGCAGAAACAGCCTGGCAGTGAGGAGTCGAGGTGAAGGACCACCACCCAGACGGCCTTTTCCTAAGGAAACCCCAAAGAGGCATTTAGGAGCCCCAACCTGGGATCTCTTGCAAGCTTGGCAGCTGAACACCAGGATTACACTACATGGATAATTCTAGGAAAGTCCTGGCCACACCTGGCTTGAGTTCTTACCATCCCTACAGAGCCGTCGTTCCTTGTAGGACGGCTCCAGCCTAAGCCACGGCCCCAGGAGGACTTCTGGCTGACAGCACGTAAGATGGGAAGGCCACGGTTTGACAAGGGCTTCTTTCAGAAGTGGTAATTACTTCACCAATGACCTCACCAGCCCTTCCTCCCGCCTCCATCCCTAATGTTTTCCCTGCTTCTGCATCACCCCTCACCAAAGTTCAGAAAAGGCTGATTTTAACACGTTTCCTGAGCCAGGCAGCACCTACTGTCCTGGCAGGGCGCAGGGAACACGCAGAGCACTGGCAGTTCATGGCCAGGGCAAGACAGGGTTGAGCAAGTCCTGTTCTCCGAGCCTCAAAACAACCCTTCAATTTCCCTTGCAGTGAAGTAGAGCAAAGATGAAGCCGTTCTACAGAGGCTTCACAGCCAGACGGGGCGGTGGCCACCCTGCCTTTCACAAGCACCGAACCCTGCGAGGATCAGCTGGCTCGCACAGAGCCAAGAGGGACACGGACGGGACAAGACGGAGGCGCAGCTGATGACGTGAAGGACCAACAGGGAAGGGAGAATCCACATCAGAGAGAGCACAGGAGGAAGAGCCTGGTTTATGCAAAGGCTGAAAATGGGCACAAGGAACATTATGGGCAAATTACACCTATTGTTGTGAGAAAAACGCTTCTACTCCAGATGAAAATGCCCCGTCTGAGGCAGCACAGAAATGAACTATTGACTAACCATCAGCTCAGGCTGGGCTCCTGCCTGAGCGATGACTTTGGGGGAAGGAGGGAAGGGATCGGGGAGGGGGGGGTTGAGGATGGCAATTATGGCCATTCAAATCTACTGGGAAATGGCTCAATTAAGGAGCTTGAAACAAAGGACAGAAGAGCCCAGACCAGGTGCAACCACTCCTCGAGGAAGAAAAACAAGTGTTTTCTTAACTCAAGTCTTTGATTGCCCAAAGCACAATAAAAGTAGCTTTTGTGTTTAGAGGCTCTTGCTGACAATCCTGATTAGGCAGGACCTCCCTACTCTTTGTATGTTTGTTCCAATTCTCCTCTGGAAAAGGTACCTTCATCTCCCGATTCGGGTTCAGACAGGAGAGCTGGGTGGTCCAAGATGCCACCTGCACCCGTTGGCTCTGCTAAGGGGAAGAAGCCAGTCCCGAGGCACGTCAGCAGCCGCTGCTCCTGCGGCCTGAAGTGCCAAGGGATGGCTCAGCCCAGCTCTCCATGGCCCCGAGCCCCATCATCAAGGTTCTGCGGCTGTTCCCTGCAGGGTGCCGGATCCAGCTCCTCCCGAGGGCCAGGCGGCAGACCCCACGCTGAGCCCCGTCACAGCCCAGCCCAGTGTCACCACCACCCACAGCTCAGCCTCTCCTGCTGACCCCCCAACATCTGCTCTCCCCACGGCACAGCCCCCTTCTCAGAGGGGGCTTGAAAGGCAATACTTACTGCCTTCGCTTTGGCTGTCCTTGTTCGAGTTGTAGACCTGGAAAACACAAGAAGAAAGTCTTATGAAGACCCTGGGAAGGGGCTGCTGGCATGTCTGGTGTCATCCCGACCATTAACAGCTGTCGGGAGGACCCGCCTCGACCTCCCCCAGTAGTGAGGTCCCCAAAGACCAGCACAGCCTCGTGCATTCGAACCGTCAGATGGCCACGGCTTTGGAGTTGGATTAGAATAACAAGTAGGAGAGTTCTTGCAATGAGAGAATGCAAAAGGGATGGGCCAGGGCAAAAGGGAAACTAAGGGGGCTTGAACACAGAACAAAGGTGGGCGTTCCTCTCCTCCGGGCTCTTCCCAAAGACACACACAAAGGACACAGAGCAAGGCAGAGAATTCTCTCTACGCCTTACGGGCATCAGGTACAACTCAGACAGGGAGTGGGAAGCCACCCTCAGCCACAGGTTCCTAGACCCTGAATGAGTGAGTCAGGCAGAGAGTCAGAAAGGAAAAGAATTGTCATGAATTTAGAGAGGATCTGGAACGCAGGGGGATGAGGCGACGCAGCCAACACTGCCCGTGACAGAGCCACCCTCTGAGCCAATGCTGGGGCTAAATCCCAAGGCTCTCCTGCCTTCAAATACCGGTGCTCTTCCTCCTGTCCCGGTTGCTACTACAGCTCGGCTACTTAAGATTAAAGTAATTAAAGAACCATAGAATGTGTTGGGGTGGAAGGGACCTTAAAGACCATCCAGTTTCAACCCCTCCTGCCATGGGCAGGGACACCTCCTGCTAGAGCAGGTTGCTCAGAGCCCCGTCCAGCCTGGCCTGGAACACTTCCAGGGATGGGGCACCCACAACATGTTTCGATGGGTACAATCAAAAGGGGAAAAGCAATGGCAGAAGGTTTGAAAGACAGTTTGAGGACGATTTTAAAGCCCAGCATAAAGCAAGCTGCGGCTGTAGGAAGATCATCCTTCAGACAGGTCGTACTTCTCTCGCTCAACAGAGTAAAGTCCTTGAAAATAACCCTTCATCAACCCGGACCCCCCACAGAATCACGTCGCTCCCAGTGCTCCATCAGCTCCGCACGCTGGAGCCGAGCGTGGCAGCGTCCATTAGAACAGGAAAACGGGCCCGGGGAGGCTGCTGGCCGAAGCCGGTGGCGCACACCCTTCCTCTGCGGGGAACAAAGCCGGGAGCCCCGGACAGCGGCAGCGGCGCTGGGGGAGCCGGCCCGGTCACAAGCCACCGCCAGAAATAGCAACCGGGAAGGGAAGTTTCCAAAGGCGATGTTGACAGCAACACACGAGGCAGCGACGGCCAACACACCCGAGGGGAACGGGAGGAGGACGGGCTCCGATCCGCAGTTGGGCTGGCAAGTGTTTCTCAACCTTTCCCACCCCAGTTAATGACATTAACACTCAGGAGAGAAGTTCAGAAGCTGCCCCTGGGTGCAACAGTCCTTGTGCTTCCAGCGGGGCTCCTGCTGCCGGGATTTTCCCCAAGAGGAGGGCTGGAGGCACCGTGATGGACACCTTCCATCAGCTCCACCACCCACGACACGTCCATGGAAGCACAAATCTAACAACGCAGCTCAAAACTGGGCAGAGACTGACCCCTCAACACGAACTCCAGCTCTTCCTGGAACACTTCCCAAGGAGTGCCTCCCCTCTACCCCTCCAAGCACACCTAGCAATGCAATGCAAGACACAGCAGAGAGCCTTGTCTGCAGGAGAAAATCCACCATCCCACATCTGGAACCTGGGAGATGACTCAGCAGCAAAAGCAGCTGCAGTCAGCAAGGGAGTTTTCCTCCAGGAACAGTGTTTATATTAAAAAAAATTTAATAAAATAAGTGAAAAGAGGGAAGGAAACGAACTGCAGGCTCCTTGGTCAGCGAGGGCTGTGAAGTCAACCTCCCTAAAGAAGTTCTTCTCTCCAACTTCAGTACCAGTGTTGAGGACTCTCTGAAGGGAGCAGGGACACAGCTTGAGGTAACTCTCATTCCAGGGCTTTGCAGACACACGGCCCTTCCTCGGGATGCCACACAGACTTCAGAGAACCACAGAATCGTTTTGGTTGGAAAAGACCCTGAAGATCATTGAGTCCCACCACTGAGCCAGCACTGCCAGCTCTGCCACCCTCTGCCTCCCCATGGTCTCCTCTGCTGGCCAGGTCTGGAGGACCAGCCTTGCAGCTCCGGTCACAGTACCCAGCACATCAGCTACAGGGAAAATGTTTCTGCCTGCACAGTCACTCTCCCAGTTGGGTGACACAAGACAACAGAGAGGCCGTCAGTCGCCAGAGCCTGATCGTTAAGAAAGGGGAAAGGACAGAGAAGGCAACATGAGATGCTTGTGCCATTAATTGTGAAGCGTGGCGTGCACGCAGAGAGAAGGGAATTTCACGCAGAGATCAACTACACAACCGTAAAACGAGGAGATACCGTCACCCTGCATCCACCTTATTAAGGCCAAACCTTTTATCCGTTGTCAGCGCGTTAATCCATTAACACCGCTCTGCGCCACCCGGGATTTATCCGAGCCTCAGTGCGGCACCAGCACCTCCTTTCCCAAAGAAAAACATCACTTTGAAAAAGAAATCCTTCTCCTACACCACCTCGAGCCTTTTGGAGAGAGGTGCATTTTTAGGATAAGAGGAAGCTTCCAAGCTTGAAGCAAGGTCTGCTGTGTAAGAGGCCCGAAACAGAACCTCCTCCAGCACCCTCAGGACCATCCTGTGCCCTGCTGTCAAAACCAAGTCCGCGGTGCAGCCGGACTGGGCTGGCCCAGCCTGCAGGAACCTTGGCACGGCAAAGGCTGCCCCTGCCCGGCTTGGCTTTATGGATATTCATGTTCCTCTCTTTCCAAAGTTGCTTTGAGAGTATCTTTAAAGCCCAGGGATGCATTTTAAGATTAGGCCTCACATGCAGGTCAGTCAGTTGATGGACCAACTGATGGGCCTGTTGGGACAGGACAAGGGGGAATGGTTTAAACTAAAAGAGGGACATTTAGACCAGACAGAAAGAAGAAATTGTTGGTGCTGAGGGTGGGGAGAGCCTGGCCCAGGTTGCCCCGAGAGGTGGTGGCTGCCCCATCCCTGTCCCCATTGCGGGAGAGGTTGTTGGGGGCTCTGAGAAACCTGCTCTAGTTGCAGATGGCCCTGCTCCCTGCAGGGACAGGGTTGGACCAGGTGACCTTTGAAGATCCCTTTCAACCCAAACCATTCCATGATTCTATGATTTCCCTGTTGCTAACACACTGGAGAAAACAGACCCAAACCTAGAAAGCTCCTCATGAAGTAAAAAGCTTCTTTTGCTTTTCAGTATCAGTCGCTACAAAGGGGAGGGAATCGGAGAGCAGAAAGCACGTGCTGAGAGGTGAAGGGCCCGTGTCCCACATGCCACGTGTGGGAACGGTTATAAAACTCACAAAGTTGGTGCTAGTGACTAATTTGCAGACAAATCCCCACCCTGCAGCACTGCGATCGTTTTAACATCACGCTCTTGCTAATTATTCCCATTTGATCATCTCTTCAGAGCCAAAATATCTTCACTAGGAAGTTTCAGAAATGACGTGTATAGAAAATACGTATATTCACCTAGTACAAAACTCGCAGACCCCGATGCCTCGACCCTAAGTTTCCT
Organism: Todus mexicanus; assembly: GCA_013389965.1. Lineage (NCBI taxonomy): Eukaryota > Metazoa > Chordata > Aves > Coraciiformes > Todidae > Todus > Todus mexicanus. Next base: position 5,360 of record WEIS01079380.1, read on the forward strand.
AATCTCGTACTGTTGGTGGTCAAACATCCTGAACAAAATCAGATCGTGTCATTTCTTATTGGAAGCTCCGCTGCTGAATCTCTGCAGAATCGCTGCTTCTTGGAGGCTCAAACGTGGCCTTTACGACCTGCGATTGGAAAATTCCGAGATTCATCTGCAAGTAATCCAGAAGCATAAATTTTATAAGAGCGCAACAGAAATTGCAATTCATGCAATTCAAGTCCAGAGGGTGACTCATTCACATCCTACCCACAGCCACCATCGATTGCTCTCTCCTCCAGTCACGTCTCCAACACAGACACGTCTCCGACACGTGGACCAAAGTACGGGCAGAAGAAGTAGCGCAGACCATCATACCCACTCCGGTCCTCCCCTCGAGCTTCAGTTCTGTCATTGCCACACACAAACACCTCCCCTGGAGCTCTGGGCAACAGCAACATAAGCTGCAGTTCTTCATAATCAAAAAGCCTCCAATAGCCACCATCCGTAACCTAAAATATCCTGCAGCCACCCTTCACAGCCTGCTGCCATCTTCTGCTCGCGCGCAGAGAAACCAAGAAGAACCCAACCCGCCAGTTTCCCAGCCTGATCCTGAATAAACTGCGCATGTGAGCACACAACGAGCAGCCAGGGCTGCTGGCGATGGAACTGGGTTATGGGAAAAGGAAAGGAAAAGGAAGTAGCTGAGGTTTGGAAGGGGAACTAAGAAAAGATGCTGTTGATGAATTTTATGTTTATTTCCTCATCTGGGGGCTCGTGCTGCCCGCCCATGATGTCTATTGACCTCCAGAGTCAACGAGCTACGCTCTCATACAGCAGCTGTCCGCGTGCACGCAGCCTTTCTACAAACTCACCGCATCTCACGTACAAACCCGGGGTTTATTTACAATTCAAACTGGCCCAGCCTAAGCTGGATCCTGTGGAGGTCGCGCAGCGTACAGCACAGCTCCCAGAACCTTTCAGGTTCCGACAGCAGCGTGAAATTCTGCCCAAATGGCTAAAATCTAGGGGAATCTAGAGGAAAGAACTGTGCAGCTTCTCAGAGGTGGCAGTGATTTCTAGAAAGCCTTAACCAACAACAGGGCAACAGTCCCGCTTTGTAGCCACACGGGGATCTTCTTTTGAGAAGGAATCCACCGTTTTAATCACTGAGTCCATGCCCTGGCCTGGAAGATTCCACCTCACACTCCTTTCCCTAGAGCTGGGACCCACCTTTCAACCCAGACTTTCCATTGAGACTAAAACTACTGCAAAACGGGCCGGTCCTGCCAGATTTCCCTGGTCTCCCTGGAGGAGCGCGCTGTTTGCAAAACCCTGAGCAATAGGAGGAAACGCTGCAGTGTTATGCAATTTCCTTCTGATTCATATTCAGAAATCCTCAAAACAACCATGAACGAGCTCTTTAACTTTCAGCTCAGAAGATGCACAAGCCAAAAGGGTAAAAATAGAAATCATCATATTCCCCCAGAACTGCTAGTCCAGCTGGCTGGCCAGCCACCCAAGGACAGGTTGTGAAGATACGGGCAGGAGGAGCACAGACATTTTACACGGGCGTTTTGCGACCTTTTTGTAAACGAAAAGGGAAAACTGGGAGAAAACCATCACGCAGCCTGGAGCCCAGCCACTCGGATTGACTCAGATGGTGCCAGACAGGGTGGTGTCTGCAGCGCCACGAAGCTGCAGAGCAGCTGCTGCATGAGGGCTCGCTCAGCCCAGCAGCGATAGCCACGTGCTGGGACAGCTGCACATCCCTGTTCCCACCCGCTCAGTTGCCCTAGATGAGAGGGACAACAGGAGATCCACCTGGAGCAACTCTTTTTCTCTTAACCTCTTTCTCACTTGGACACCAGGATGCACCTCATCACTTCCCTACAGTCCAGACCCTCTTCAGAGCACGACAGAAACCAAAACACATCACGATCGGTCCCGGAGAATTTGTTCCTAATCCTATGCATGGAGTTGGAAGCCTGAGGAGTAGCAAAGGAATAGATTTATCAAAATCACCCTGCCACACCTCGACAAAAATCCCTTCAAGGATGACGTTGCACCACGCTCAGGTGGTCTTAGGAGAAGGCCAGAGAAGACTAACTCATGGACTCACCTGAAGCTTTGGCAGGGCACAGAAATCCCCTCAGATGAAGGGTGGTGAAGGTGCCGTAACTGACGACAAACCCTTTGTGTGTGGAGATCTTGGGTAACTCCAAGTGAATCCAAGAGAGCAAAACTTCAGTGAATTATTGAGCATATTCAGTTCAAAAGGTACATCGGCGTTATTTTCTTTCTGCTGCTCTTACTGCCAAATACTCCATTATTTCCACAGTAATTCAAGAGAAAAACAAAGTGGAAAAACAGCATTTTCAAGCCTAGCTCGAGTGGCACATTTTTCACCGACTACAAAATCTATAAGGAGTTACCTCCTCGCTTCCTCAAGCTGCTGTCGGATGGAAGCGCCGTGTCTGCCCCACAAGGGTTGCCCAGGCCTGGCCCAGGCTGCCCAGGGCAGGGGGGGAGTCCCCCTGATCCCTGGAGGGGTTTCCAAGCCGTGGAGATGTGGTGCTGAGGGACACGGGGCAGTGGTGCCCTGGCAGGGCTGGGGGAACGGGTGGAATCCACGATCTGAAAGGTCTCCTGCAACCCAGACGATTCTCTGATTCAATGCGACACCACACCACTCCTGAGAGGCAGGGTCTATTCGCTTGGCTGCGGGTTCTCACCACGCTGCTCAGCCCCATCCCCACCCAGAACCGTCTCCCACGGCGTGTGCAGGAACAGCCCGAGCTGTGCCAGAGCCTCCAGGCACCTGGGGTTCCCTCCACGGGCTGGCACGGGCAGGGGCGGGGAGGGCAGGACACCGTATAACCTGCCCCTGCAGCAACGGGGAAGGGGGGAAACGATGGAAGGAAATAAAGAAGAAAAAGCAAAGATGGAGATGGGCACGGGTCCACATTGCGCCAGGCAGGATCCTCTGCACCTGACGCCCGAGCCGGGCTGGCAGAGCAGCGCGGAGCTGCGATGCTGGGCCGCAGCCCAGGGTACAGCAGGGCGCCAGCGAAGCGCCGAGCAGGAAGGCTCCCGTACAGAAAAGCACATTTCCTTGTTAAAAGCAGGACACCTGGCAACCTTGATGAAATCAGCCCTTGTTTCTGGCTCTGCCTTATCAACCCCGTTCTATTTCTGTTCGCGAGCCAGGTTTTCGTACTACAAGCAGGGTTTTCGGAGCTAGACTACACTGTGTTGTGGCTGGAAATAACCTTCCTTGCTCTGCGAGCCAGGGCGATATAGATAGGAGTGAGATCTTTCCCAGCCCACGTCCCTGCAGGGGGAGGGGAGGAGAGAAAATATGCCTTGCTTCCCGAGCGAAAGACTTGGCAGGGCAGCAGAAACCCGCTGCGAAATGCTGGCTTATGTCACTCAAACGAGGGCTGTTCATTTGGAAATGGGTGGCCCAGGGTCCCTGGCAGCTCCTTTCCTTCCTTCCTTCCCTCCCAACCTACTGCTCAGCGCTGAACTCGTGCGCTGCAGCCGGAGCCACCCTCCCACCTCGCTTCCCTCGTTCTCTCTCCTCCTTCCATCCAACATAAATTTCAGCCTGGACCGTCCACCAATGCCTGAGCCTGATTAAAAGAGAAAAAAAATACAAAAAGAATAGAATCTATCAAAAGTGAAGCATCCGGGGGTTTGAATCCTCTACACGGGTCTTGCTCTTCTGTCTCTCCGAGCTGAACTAAATTATGGTTCTAATTAAAAACAAGCCCACGTTTCATTACAAGTGCAGGCATTCCCAGGAGCCCGCAGAGCCGAAGCTGAGCGGGCTCCCCGCCAGCCAGCTGCACTGCTTAGCTCAGCGCGCTTATATAACCCCTGGCGTTTGTCACCCAAGGAAAAAACTACCTGGGTCACACTAAGGAAAAAATGCCCTGGGTCAAACCATCAACCCACCACATCCCAAACGGTAAAAGGAAACCGAGCAGCCGACACTTGGGGAGACAATCCCGGGGGGTAGGCGGAAGCGCTGGGGAGCGGAGCAGGCTGGATGGAGAGCAGGCTCTACAATCACGTAGCTAAAGGTCAACTCCTTTAGAAAAATACATTTTTGGAATAACTGAAGCGCTTAAAAGTTTCGCGGAGCAGCATTTTGAAGCGAGTCCAGCAGAGCAGATATGTTCAGATCGCTCGAGCGACTGATTAAAAGCGAAAACTTCTACTGGTAGTTTAGCAGCTTCCCAGAAGTTTTGCAGGATGCCTGAGCAAGAGCTCGCACCTCCTCCTCCTCCGGCAGCTCTCTGCGCTGGAGCCCAGCCAGCCGCTCGCTCTCCCTCTCTCCCGCCAGCACACACGCCCTTCCTCCTTTCAGCATCTACTGGCGAACAAGGAGCCCGAGCACATCAAAACCAACCTAATTTTAAATGACAGTGTCATCTTTATTTTTAAAATTACTGTAGCTCAGACATGCCCCACGTTCCTCCTCCGCGGGCTGCGGTTCTGCACTGCCTGGCTGTTCTGAACAACGGCTCCTGATTCAATGCCACGACTGTAACACCTTTGAGGTGAGACTGCTTTTAACCCCCGGTTTGCACGGCCGCTCGTGGCTCAGCTGCCAGGCCACGTGTGCCGGCAGCGCGAATCATCACATGGATCCGAGGGCTCTGGCAAAGTCAAGGGGGACCTCGATCCCATCCTTGCCAGCCCTGCCCTCTGCACCTGGAGAGAACCCTGCAAGCCCCGCGAGGCTGCAGAGGTGGTTTCTTGGAGCTGCTCCTGGTTTGGGTTAGAAGGAACCTTCAAAGCTCCTCAAGTCCAACTCCCTACACTGAGCAGGGCCATCTGCAACTAGAGCACGTTGCCTAGAGCTCGGTCCAACCTCCCATGCAATGGGGCCAGGGATGGGGCACCTACCACATGGCACCCCGCAAATGCTGGTTGAGAACTGGTGTGGGGCACGTCCACCCCACACGCTGCTGCAGCCGGAGCCCAGCGCTGTGCCCGCAGCCTCCCTGCCACTGCCAGAGCCCAGCACTGTGCCCGCAGCCTCCCTGCTGCAGCCAGAGCCCAGCACTGTGCCCGCAGCCTCCCCGCAACCGNNNNAGCCTCCCTGCCACTGCCAGAGCCCAGCGCTGTGCCCGCAGCCTCCCTGCTGCAGCCAGAGCCCAGCGCTGTGCCCGCAGCCTCCCTGCCACTGCCAGAGCCCAGCACTGTGCCCGCAGCCTCCCTGCTGCAGCCAGAGCCCAGCACTGTGCCCGCAGCCTCCCTACCGCAGCTGGAGCGCGGCCCAGCTCCCCAGCGCTGCAGAGGGTCACCAGGAGCAGCAAACCAAGGGTGGCACAGGACAGAGACCAGAGGTACAGAAATAAGATGATCAAGATGTCTGGAGCTTTGAAAGGCAGACTTTCTTCTGATGCTGCAGCTGGGAGAAGAGTGTGGGCCAGGGACCACGGTGGGACTGTAATGGGACAGTAAATCACAGCTTAAAACAAAACGCAAGGACCAACATAGCAAGAAACAAAGGAAGAGGTTAGTTTTGCAACTGATGGTACAATGAACCACTTCTATTTTTAACGCAGAGTAGATATAACACTCTAACAGCCTATTCAAACTGGCAGAGAAGTTTGTTCTACTAACACGGAGCTATTCCCTGAATTCCTGCATGGTCCTTGAACTGTCTGCTCAAATAATTCTAAGCAGAGGTGACACAGAAGCTGAGAGAAGAGGAAAGTGCACACACTATTGTTGGTGCTTCACTCCAAACGAGCGCTTTGTGCCTCCCTGCCGAGGCTGCCAGCACAGCTGGACAGATGCAGCCAGGGGGTGCTCAGCCAGGGGGTGCTCAGCCAGGGGGTGCTCAGCTGGGTTCACACCAACCCCTTGATGCAACCACTCTGCCACCTTCCCTGAAGCGGTTTCTCCTGTCCGGGCGCAGACGTACAGACAAGTTACCGCACGTCAGCTGATCCCTGCTGTCCGCGCACACGCCGCTGCAAATCAAGCGCCGTGAACCATCCTTCCCCTGGGACTCTGCAAATGCAAAGCGCCTCTCACCACCACGCTCATCCCCCGGCCCCAACCAAAGTAAAACCCGGGCTGCAGCAGACTCGGCAGGTGTCCCACACAGAAGGTGTGTGTTGTACCGTGCCCTCCGGATCTGGGACCGGACCTACGCTCGAATTCTCCAGCTTGCCTCGGTGGGTAACAGCAGCAAGACAGGACGAGAGGGGACGAGCTGCTGCCAACATTTCTCCGACAGAACCGACAACTTCTCCCAAAGGGAGAGCGACACCCAACTCACGTCACACAACCAGAAAATTGTTTTGTTTGGCAGAGACCTTTCAGATCGAGTCCACCTGTTGCTTCAGCCCTGCCAGGGCACCCGTGTCCCTCAGCACCACATCTCCACGGCTTGGAAACCCCTCCAGGGATCAGGGGGACTCCACCCCTGCCCTGGGCAGCCTGGGACACGCCTGGGCAACCCTTGACAGTGCCCAAGAAATTGTTCCTCAGCTCCAACCTCAACCTCCCCTGGCTGGGGCAACTTGAGGCCGGTTCCTCTTGTCTTGGCACTTGTTCCTTGGCAGCAGAGCCCGACACCCCCTGGCTCCAAGCTCCTGAATTTCAGGGAGTTGTGGAGAGCCAGAAGGTCTCCCCTGAGCCTCCTTTGCTCCAGGCTCAACACCCCCAGCTCCCTCAGCCGCTCCTCCCCAGCCTCCTGCTCTAGCCCCTTGCCCAGCTCCGTTGCCCTTCTCTAGACACACTCCAGCCCCTCTCGCAGGACCCACCATCCCAGTCTCCAAGTAAACCCCAACTTTCATAGCTAATTTGTGCAGCACAGACCACAATAAATAGTGCCACGGCAAACCTGGCTGCAGCAAAGACTGCATCAAAGAAATGCCACGGCGTTAATGCACGAGAGATGAAAAGCAGAGACAGGAGCCGCTGTTCTGCTCCTGGACGTCCTCAAGAGTAGAGCTAGAAGAAAGACAAGAGGTCCCAAACTTTCCCAGAGTGGGTGGGCTAACACTTTCAGGTGTCGAAAAGCAGTCGAGAGGGCTTTGTTCTCTTTGTAAGGTGCATCTCTCAGAATCTTTATGACCCAAACAGCTGCTTAAGCAAAGGAGAACACCGTGTCGGGCTGAAGCGCAGCGAGGTGCCCAGGGAGCCGTCAGCTACTGAAGCAGCATTTGCTGGAGCCATAAACAAAAGCCTGAAGTCAAGGCTTAGGACCTCGCTGGCTTAAGTGCTTTAGAAACAAAATAAAAGCTTATAAACAGAATGTAAAGCTGCTATTATTATGGACTTAAAATAGAAAACAGGAGAGGGGAAGACAGGAACAGCGCTAAGAGCGTGAGATACAAAACCCAGCCTGGAACATGACAAATCATCATCGGGGCTGAAAGCTCAGCCTGAGTCAGTGATGCTCCATCCCTGGCTCTGAGCACCCTGCTCCAGCGGGAGCTGTCCCTGCCCATGGCAGGGGGGTTGGAACGGGATGATCGTTAAGGTCCCTTCCAACCAAGCCATTCTGTGATTCTCTGAGGATCTTCTTCTACCACCTTGTCCCCCTAAAAGGACAGAGAACTTTATCTGAGCAAAAAGTAGAACTGTGGGATGCCATAAAGTCAAGCAGGAGCTCCCTTGGGCCAGGTTTTGATGCCAGGCACGCGATGTGATGTACCTCCAGTACCTCCACCAAGACCAAGGTGCTGCTCGCAGAGGCCGTTCGGATGTTCCCAGGCGGTGCGAGAGCCGGGGCGAGACTGCGGCTCTGGTTCAGGGAAAGTTCACTGGGTCGTCTGGGTTGGGGAGCAGATTAAAGGCGAAGAGGAAAAGCAAACAATAGAAACTTAGAGACTGAGAGGGAGCAGAGCAGGGAAAAATAAGCTCTGCTCAGTTAAGATGGAGAGGCAGGGAGATGGAGAGGCAGCAACTGGAATGAGTCGAGTCATGGAAACAGAACAGAAAGGAAGAATCTGCCGTAAGCAAATAAACCCAGACAGGACGAAGGCCATGAAAAAGCTGCAGGAGGAAGCACACACAAATAACCGCCTTTCTCCGGAAAGCCCAGAGAAATGTGCGCCGGTGGGGTCGAGAGGGGAAAACCATCAGCTTGGAAACGGCTGCGAGGAAACAAGCTGAGGAGACAGACCCGGGGCAAACCCTGGAGAGCCCCAGGAGAGCAAACGTGACGATCGCTTCAACATCTCACCCACGGGCTCTGCCATGCAAAGAGAAAACAGCCAGAGACCACCACCTGTAGTCAAAGATGTTCCATTTCCAGCCAGGGCCCTCAGAGGAGAGCGCTGCTGATCCCATCCAACCTGAGCAGGAGGAGCAACTTGTTTGGGGGGAGGGTGCTGGAGCCTGGCCCAGGCTGCCCAGAGAGGTTGTGGAGTCTCCTTGTGTGCAGAGATTCCAAGAGCGCCTGGACACTGCGATGCTGGGCCCCCTGCTNAGAGCAGCAACGCCGAGCGAGCTCCGGCACCACCGCACAGCTGTCAGATGGTGACTGCGGCCGAGGGACCTGAACCAGGACCAGAGCAGAGGGACCTTCAGAGGCTTTTCCCAGGGTGGGCATCATCCCAGCTCCATTGGCCTCCACGGTGCACAGCCAGAGCTGCCGAAGAGCCACCGCGCCTGGTGCCACGTGGGCCATGCACAGGAACCGTGGGACATCCCGAGGGGAGAAAGCACAGGGATAATTCTTGCCCCATGGTCACCAAACTGGTGGGGGAGTGGACAGCTGCTGACTACAGAATCATTTTGGTTGGCAGAGACCTTTCAGATCACTCAGTCCAACCATTCCCCAGCCCTGCCAGGGCACCACTGCCCCGTGTCCCTCAGCACCACATCTCCACGGCTTGGAAACCCCTCCAGGGATCAGGGGGACTCCACCCCTGCCCTGGGCAGCCTGGGACACGCCTGGGCAACCCTTGACAGTGCCCAAGAAATTGTTCCTCAGCTCCAACCTCAACCTCCCCTGGCTGGGGCAACTTGAGGCCGGTTCCTCTTGTCCTGGCGCTTGTTCCTTGGCAGCAGAGCCCGACCCCCCCTGGCTCCAAGCTCCTGAATGAACTTCAGGGAGTTGTGCAGAGCCAGAAGGTCTCCCCTGAGCCTCCTTTGCTCCAGGCTCAACACCCCCAGGTCCCTCAGCCACTCCTCATAAAACGATGATTCTCTGATTCTGTGTTTGCTTCACTAGCATCTGCCGCAGGGACCCCAGGACACCCCAGGCCCAAACCAGTGACACGAGATGGTGGCCGTGGTCACCATGGGAATCCCTGGCCTCAGGCCTGGGGACCATGGAGGGACAGGGAAGGGGGAAGAACCCCCGTGGCTGGGGAGGGAGAGAAAGAAGGAGGGGGAAGCCAAGAGATTTTACAACTTTTGAAGGTCTGTGTTCACGGCCCCTCATTTTACGGCGACTGAACAACATCTGCCCCAAAAATTATCAGTTGCTCGTTTGGGGTCAGCAGCACAAGGAAGACAGAGGAACAAGGAGGGACGAAACTGGGAAGCGAGCGCTTTCCCCAGGCTGTGCAGCACCGCCAGCCCTGGCCGAGCACAGGAGCAGGGCCATGGGGGTTCCCCAAACCCAGTGCTCTGGGGACAAGTCGCTCCCCAAAGCCAGAGCCCCCTCAGGCAGCCCCAGGCACCCGAGGGAGCCCTTGGCAGGGCAGGGGGCCTGGCCCAGCCCCACTGGGGCACAAGTGCCACGAGCGGGCTGGTCTCAGCTTGCCATCTAGTGGAGAGCGGCCACAGGGCCTCCCCCACTGCCCTGCTCCATTTTGTGTGGCCCACTCGCCCACGGCGCTGGGGGACCAGACACCAGGGATGTACCATCGCCCGGGCACCCAGCGCCAGGGCAGCCGCCACCCCCCCGGCCAGGGCCAGGCTCGGGGTGTGGAGCTGAGGAGGAGC
>WEIS01079384.1:2484-23617 GCA_013389965.1 Todus mexicanus
CCATTTGCCCATTTCTCCCCCCCTATTTACCCTTTTTTCCCCTAATAACCCCATTTCGTCCCCTTTTCGCCCATTGACCCTTGGCAGCAGCTATGGAGAGATGCCCTGCTCTGGCTTCCACAGCCCGGGGGGCTCTGGTGCGGTGCAGGGGCTCAGCCCTGTGCGGTGCGGAGCCTCCAGAGCCGCCTGGGTGCCGCTCACCAGCCCTGGATAATCCCTGAATCCCAAACCTGCAGCAATCCCTTGAAGGAGGATGTGTGTGTTGCCTCGGCCAGGATTTCTCCTTTGTCTGTTTAATGTACTGATGCATCGTGCACCTGTTTTTTGTTGTTGATTTTTTTTAATTTATTTATTTATTTTAAATTCCATTCCGTTTTTGACAGGAAGGAGCAAGAGCTCGACTCCAAAGATGCTATCATACTGCATCAGTTTTCAAGGCCTACCAATGGTGTTCCAAGCCTGTCTCCCTTCTGTCTGAAAATGGAAACTTACTTGCGGATGGCTGATTTACCCTACCAGGTACATGCTGCAATTTTCTTTTACTTCGTGGCTCGCTGTAATTGCATGTAATGGCAAATAGGCATCCCTCCACTCCTCCGCTCCCTCCCCCCCAAATCTGTCTCACGGAGGGAGATGTAAACATACACCTACAACAGGGTGGGTACGCCGACACTTTTATGTCTCCGGTTAAATTTGTCTTTTCATGTCTCCAGTATAACCTTTAAAGGTTTGACTTGAATAGGATTGGTCCGGAACAGCTCTAGATTTAGCTGGCAAAGATAAATGAGAGTTAGAAGCTAGCTTGGCTGGAAATGCTGAAGTGGGAGAGTAGTCTGGATGTGAATAACGTGCCAAATACTAAAGCGTAACATTATTTGGTCTTTGAATTTCACCATGCTAAAGACATCAAGATTAGACAGCTCCAGCTTCTTATTTTCCTGGAGGGTTTCTCTCTGGAGCTCTTCTGGGAAGACATGCTTGCCTTTTGCTTCATCTCCCATCACCCGTGCTTCCCCTCCAGAGAAGGGAGACAGGATTGCTTTTAGAGGTCATGGGTACCGATCCTTAATTGTGGCTGTGTGCATTCTGTGCCATCTTCCCGCAAGGGACGAAGCCCAGGCTAATCTGGTGAATGAAAGCTGGGAGAGCAGAAGTTTGAACCTAACAATCTTGCCTGTTCGCTTCAAGGTTTAGTTGTGATGCTGCGAATCTGGCGTCCACCTTGTTGTGGTGTCAGCCAGCTGTACAGCACACAGGCTCTTTGAAACGCCGGACTGGTTTCTTTTCTGTTTACGTAAAACATTGAGTGTGTTCAAGATGATACAACAGTTGTGATAAGTGTAATGAGTATCTTAGCTAGAATAAATGTCTCCTTTTTTTTTCCCGCCAAGTGATGTAAATTTGGCATCTTACTTTGTATCAAAGAGACTGAGCAATGGGTAAGTTGCATACTAACCCCACATGAGTTAAAGTCGCTTCTTGCTGCTGCATACCAAGGTATTACGAAGAATGTTTCATTTACGTCCAGTGTTTTACAGAGGAAAAACAATTATATGAAGTTATTTGTTTACACATTTGTGGTTGATATTCGTTCAGCATTGTATGCAGTTAAGCTCCTTTACTGAAGTGAAAGAAAACCTAATTAGTACATTTTGCTGAAGTCTTTGAAAGCCTGAGTTCAATGATCATTATTTTGAGATTTAGTGGTACTTGAATCAGATTCTTCTGAATATTAAGGAGGGAGATTTCCATCCCGTGGGAGGTACTTTCCCCATTTAGTTTTACAGAACCTGCAAGACACTGAAGTTTGAACATGTCGCTGGACCAAGAGGACTTAGTGCACATTGCTTCTCCACTCAGAGTAATTTGAGTAGAAATTGCACATTTGAAGGGAAGACTATTCGATCGGATCTGTTTGCTTTCTAATGGTAGTTGATGTGGTTTAGAGGTTTGCAATGATCAAAGTTTCTCTTGGTGGGGAGTAGTTAAGAAAAGCTGCATTATGAAAGGTGGCTGTCACAGGAGATGGTCACTTCCAAAAGAAGCATTTGTGTGATTCAGGATGGAGTAGCTTAGACAGCTAATGCTGGGTAGAAGTGAGTCGCCTAGCTTTTCTGAGAGAGGGATTTCCAGAGGGTTACTCTCCCCTTTTTATTTTCTGTGCTGAAGGTCAGCATTGGGTTTAGGTGTTGCATCTCTCTCTCTCTCTCTCCTTACTAGGTAGCTGTGGGCACACTGAGCTCATGTAGGTCAGCAGGACCACCAAAACCAGCAGTCCTACCTTCAGCGGCTCCCTCTTGTCCCTTCCTGCATGTGTTTTTCTGTGCCAGAGCTGGCCTAACTGGAACCCTGAAGGTTTAGTTTATTTGGTTTTAACCCAGCTCGATTCCCCACATGCTCCATATGCCACACTGCAGGAGCAGGAATAGGTCCCGTGTGTGCTGGGAACGCTCAGTTGCTTCTTTCAACATTTCCAGATTATACGGGTTTAGGGTACTAGTGAGGTTACTGACCAGATGTAGAGTTTTAGACACAAGTTTGATGGAGCTAAGCTTACAAGCTAAGAATGCATCTTTTTCTCCAGAAGAGGCAGATTCTGCTTCTGTCCTTGTGTTAGGAGTAGGGTGCTGCGTTTGGCTGTGGTGGTCAGAGGAAGGTATGGATGCAACTGTTGGGATTAAGTGGTAGGGGAACAGGAGGTAGCGGGAGGGGAGCCCACAGGCAATGCCATTCTCAGATGGAGTTAAGAAGTTTCCTATGCTTGGATTACCTGGAGAATTTTATTTTGTTCTCTCGTGGCTATGTTGCCTGTAGGACACTTAGATGATAGAGACATCTGATGGCCCCGCAATGTGGGCAGTGGGGAGGGGGTGCTTCAAAGGGAGGGTTGTGAAACGGCGGGAAGAAAAGGCAGCAGCGTGCTCAGACCGTGTTTACTCTTTTGATGCCGTGTGTTCATACTTTATTGTAGTGCATCAGACTACTGAATAACGTGCTGTGTGTTACACAACATGCCTTAATGGCACGTGAGAAGTGGAATTGGGTGATGCATTCCTACGTTACTCTCATCTGAATTTCTCCCAACAGAAGCACTCTTGCAATGCGCTTATGTTTTCTTGAAGCTGCCTTTCTAGGGGCGGGTTCTCCATGAAAAATCATTCTGCCAGCCCCACCGTGACTCGGCTGTCATATTACGTTCTTGTTTTTTCCAAAATGTTTGCTGCTTTTCTGGATAAAGCGTGTTTTGAAGGAGCCCATTCGGCATGCTTGTGGAGATCTTTCAAGTGTACCTTGATTCCCACGTGAATATTAAGGTCCGAGATTTATGTAATCTGGTTGGTATTAGCGCAGCAGAAACGTGCTGTTTTCATGCCAGCTCTGTGAAGATGGTAGCTTCCTTGGGAAGAGATGTGAGTAGAAGTAAAAGTGTAAGCAGCAGTAATTTAAAATGTGGAACTTAATTTCTTCTGGATAGTACTGTGAAACTACCCAGAAATGCCCTGTGCCATTTTTGTAAAGTCCTGTATAAATGAGGTTCTGGGGAGCTCTTATTATTGTTGCTTTGCAGGCTGCAGTTCAGTTAAACGTACTATGAAGTATGAGAGGATTTTTTTGTTTGTCTTTTTTTCAGTGATAATACCATAGCTTTTCCCTGCTTTGCAGCTGGAACAATTTTGAAGTGGAAAATTGGTAAATATTTGATGGCAATTAGTAGCAGGCATAAGGACACCAAGGTTTCAAGTCTAAAAATATCCATTTGAGAACGGTGGATAGAAGAACAGCATAACCGAGATTCGTCAAAAGACTAAGGTTTTCTCAGGTCTCAAAAGATGTTTCCTGTTTTGTTTGATAAACTGTATGTAATGAAATGTGAAAGTCCTGAGAAGGCTTTAAGTTTACCTAAGCCACATTTCCTATAAAAACCTTTACACTCTCAAGAACAAAAAAAGAGAGTAATATTAATGCAGTTTTAAAGTTGTTATGCAATGTATTTATATCTATTATAGATATGTGCTTGAAGAAATACGCAGTTGAACAATAAGAACTTGCTTTTTCTGGGTTGCAAATTACATGGACTACAGTAATTGCAGTGTGTAATAAACACATCTTCCAAGTCTAGCAGCTTCTGCAAAAAACATTAATGTTTGTGCACAAGAAGGGAAATCTCATACTGAAAGGGCTTAACAAAAATTAAGCCAGCAATACTCAGTGCTATATAAACACATTGCGTAGTTCCAAAAAAGCTTATGATTCTATATTAAATTAATAATGAAAAATTATGGAAGCTATCAGTCAGTCTGAGCACTGCAAGAGCCTTTCTGATAAAGGAAAGGTCTGGAAGGTTGGAGGTTGTAGCAGTGCTCTCCTTTCAGTCTCGGATGTTGAGCAGCTTCAGAGTTTCTTCCATGGACTGGAGTAATAACTCTCATGTCACCCACATGTGCAAGTGGGGTGGATTCAGTTGCTTTATTCACCCACGCAGAGATGCAGTAGGTAAGACATTATATAATCTGGTGTCCCTACCATGCCATTTGTTTGGGCAGAAGTCCCAGAAAAGGCCACAGCCAGAAGGCATTGTTTTCCCAGCAGCGTTACCTGTCTGGTTGGTTTTCATCCGCAAGTGAAGAGCCTCCGGGAATGGCTGTGCGTTTATAGTGCGTTGCACATCCGTGTTTTGAGCAGCAGCCGGGATGCTGTGCTCTCAGACGGAGCTGGAGGTGCATCTTGGTGTGTGTTCCTTCCTGTGAGAGGACCTTAATCCGTCTTTATTAGTGGATTCAGGGAAGGTAAATACTTGAGACCCAAACAGGTCAGTTCAGAACTTCTAACCCTGCACATTGAGCAATTAGGAGCAAGATCCTGAAATGCTTCGGGTCACTGGGAGAGACTGAGTGCAGAGCCTCTGTTGTGAGCCTTTGTGGTTCAGCTTTCTGAGCTAGGTACTTTTGTTCACTAGGTAACAGGACACAAGGACAGGAATCACAAGAAAGAAAAGTTCTGCCTTGTGTCTCTGCTTCAGCGGTAGGAAAGAATTAAGTTCAATGTCTGATCTTGTTTAGGCAGCCAGCAATTCCTCTTGTCTTTGTCAGATGAGATATAAATTCTCTTGTCTCTGTGTTTCACCTTCTCCAGTGGTAAAATGGGGAAAATCTCTTGCTACTCCTGCGTGAGTGCTGTGCTGAGCAGGTACAGATGTGCTCAACAATGCACTAGTGCTGTACTGGTGCTGAGCTCTTGGACACTGAATTGTAACAAGTGTGTCTGTAAACATATGAGATTTCTAAGTTACGAAGTTGCACAATCATTTGTAGAGGCAGATTTCCGCTCTACTCAGTGAGGGAATAACAGGCCTTTCATTAGGCGCTTGTGATTGTGTCTGTTTTATCCATGAAGGTAATACAGCCACCTCAGATAGGTAGTGATTTAATCATTATAAAATACTTCCAACATGAAAAATGCTAAGGAGTGAATTTATAAACTACTTTTGACATGAAAAATGCTGCTCTGTGCAAGAGCCAAATCTAGTTGTGAATCCTGTGATTAAAAACTTCTTTAGAACAATGGACTCAGTCTTCTTGGAGATCTGAGCATCTCCAACCCTTAAATGACCCAGGTACTTAACACCATCATGTTGCATCCCACATAAAAGCATGTTACACCTTGTAAGACCTAGAAATAATATTTTCTAAATTGTCATATAGGGTAAAGCTGTTGCTCTGATCAAACAGCTACCTGTCATCTAGAGTATTACTTTAAAAAAAAAAAGTGTGTTGGATAATTTTGCCTTTAAAAGCACAGAAAAGTATTTAAAAGCTTTCTTCTCCTTGAAACAGAACCTGAAGGGTCTTTTTTGAGTGTTTGTTTACTTGATTTGTTTTCTTAGAACTATTTTGATGGAAAACTTTCCCCTCAAGGGAAGATGCCTTGGATTGAATACAATCACAAGAAAGTATCTGGCACTGAGTTCATTATTGACTTTTTGGAAGAGAAGCTTGGAGTGAATTTAAATAAACACCTTGGTCCTCATGAAAGAGCTGTTTCCAGAGCCGTGACAAAAATGGTGGAGGAGCATTTCTACTGGTAAGCTTGCGTGTCGAAGGTGGCTGCGTTGTCGTGCTGTCAGATCTGCCCCTGTGCTTGTGCTGTGCCATGAATGCTTAATTTCTCTTGCAGAAAGCTTGGGTACCCGGTTGTTAATTTCACAACTCTCTTCACCCTAGAAAACTGCTAGTGCTTTCTGCCTATGCCAGTATGAGCTGGGAGTAACTCCCCTGAGAGCTGTAGTGCTGTGCAGGCAAGGGAAGGAGCCAGGCCCTTGGCCTGCAGCCTTGCAGAAGGGAGCAGCAGAGAAACTGTTCTTCATCACATTCCATGTGACCTCCGTAGAGAAACAGCCTTCTTAATAAAGAGCAAGAAATTAAGATGGCTGAATACTTTCGTGGTTTTGGGGGAGGGGAGCAAATCCGACATTTGATGTGAATCCAAAATTTTGTTTTCTTATCATTACTGATACAAATTATCTGTGTGTGGGATTACAGTATGGATAATTGCCTTTCCTGTAATATGCAATACTCCTGTTAACATGGATCATGGATAACACAGCCGGTTAGTAGGGTACAATATTAGTCACAGTACCCTGAGAAGCTAAATTATGTGTATGAGTGAAAAACATAAATATATCCTTACTGGTATTACATGCATTTTAGTGACACCTCTGAAAACAATATGTGTGATTTCTCCCCCCACTTTACATTTCAGTCCTTTTTAAGTGCCCTTTTCAGTCTGGACTCATAGAAGTAGCAGGTGGGCAAGGCATCTTGGGTGCTGCATTGGTGGCCTCAGCGGGCACAAGGCTTTTTCCCAGTAATTTGCTTTCTAGCATGTATTTAAGTCCTTGCTCTACTGAGTCTTGCATTTATATTGCACTTTTCCCCTTTGAAAAGAAGTGTAATTTAAATTGAGTGCATTTACATCAATTTTCTTTCACCTTGTGATCAAAGATGAGCAGCAACATGTATACGTATAGTTCTTCAAATAATTTTTAGTGTTTCCTGGGAGCAATTTTACCATTCAGTAGGCAGATTTAGGTGATAAGGTTTAGAAGAGCAATTCTTGCCTTCCAAGAAGTGTGGCCTTCAGCAGCCATACCATCTGCAGTGCCATAGCCTCAAAAATCTGGCTCAGGTAGCCTGCAAATGTAAATTTCTGTTTTGTTCATTTTTCACCCCCTCAATTACTGTAGCTGCCAAAGGGAAGATGAGGCATTTTAATCCCCTAATGTTCCATTCTTATTGGTGGTTTTGTAGTTCATAAGCTTAGCTGCTTTAAATGTAATGTTACTGATGAAAAACTGGTACCGCTGTTGTGTCTCAATTACAAATCACACTTTCCTCTGTGAAGCTGTTCTGTGTCCATCCAGGGTCCCTCTGAGCTGACTCGGCACTGCGGGATGTGACCTAGGGGAGCGTGGGGAACAGGTGTTGCAAATTCAGGTGCTGACCCAGGGGAGGTAGCATTGAAATGGGTGGACAAAGCTAGACCAAGTAAGAGTAGAGATGTACATGCCTGGCTGCATATCCCTCCTACCTTTCCTGTTTGGTCACAGTTGAGTTTCCCTAAGGCGTGTATTTTTGCTTCAGTGTAGTGAAACATCCAGCTGTAAGTCTTCTTGTATGTCCCTGCTGCAAGGCTGTACCAGCGACTTGCTGCGTTGGTGAGATTACACTGTGCTGGTGCTCTGCACTAGGCAAAGCCTGAGCTATGAGGCATCGCAGTTGTACTGCTGTAATTCGTGGATAACAGCTGTGACCATCCTGTAGTTACACCAAAACAAAATCAAGCTTTAGCTGTGTAGGGTTTCTCCCTGACAGCATTGCATCTGTGGTTGTGGGATCCCTTCTCACCGCTCCTCCAACTTGTCCACTTCCCACCAGAAGCTTTGGGTTTGTTTGTGGTGTCCTCAAGTCCCCCGGTGAGGAGTTTGTAGCAGCGATGGCCTTTTTGCAGAACAAGGTTTATAAAATCAAACCTCCAAAGCAGTGGAGGCTTGATAAGTTGTGATTCATACCACTTCATTGCCAGCAGCATGCAAAGTAGCTTCACCATAAATAAGTAATATTGTAGTACATTTATCGAACCAGGAAGCGAAGCACATCCTGTGATGTGCTGTTTCTGGATGGAGCCAATCCTGGTGGGTGCTCAGCATCTCCTCCTGAAAGGTTTTGCTTTTTCTGAGGTAATGGCTCATTTTCACCAATGAGTACCTCTCACAGATGGAAATTGCTGCTCTGGCTGGAGTTGAGAGCAAGGCAGGGCCGTTGTGAATCTCAGCATCTGGACCTCCTGCCTGTGCCCTAGGCTGTCATGCCTGGCAGGGATCAGGCAGCAAGACAGCAAGTGAGTGTACATATTTTCGTGCCAGGATTAGAGCATATCTCTGAGATGCACAAGACTGATTTGGAGCTGGTGCTGAAGCTCCTGTCCCTAGAGAATGCCATAACCATTAGGCTTCTGCGACGTTTAAATTGGCAGAAGAAAGCAAGCCTGCTAACCTGCATGAGTGTTGGGCTGAGTTATCAGGGAAGACATGGGAGCAGCCCCATTTTGTGGCTCTTGCTCGAGGTCCTGGATCTGCTGCAGACCTCTGTCATCTGCTGAAGGCTTGCCCTGGGTCACCTGCACTGCCTGCAATGACCTTCAGACCAGTGGGGCACCTGCCCACGTTCAGGATGCATTGAGTTTTTGGTGTATCTGCAACTCATTTGTGGGATTGGACCTCTGTATAAGATGGATTGAGGACATACGATCCTTATGTCCTTCTGGTGCCGCATGCTGGGCTCAGTGGCACTGCTGGCATTCAAGCCAGGCAACTTCTGGTGCCTGGAGGGTTAGCAGTCTGTTTGAGGTGCTTTCTGGCACTTTAATCTCGGGAGAGGAATCTCAGGTCAGTGACACTAATGTGCTTAGTGAGAACTTAAAGCCTTGAGTATGCAGCTTAACCAAACTAACCTCTTGGATTGGTTTAGCTGTATCGTCAAACACAACTGTACTGATGCGTAAGGGTGTGTATATACGCACATAAAGAGATATTTAACTCATTTCTTGCTTTGTGTTTCAAGAAGACCATTAAACATCATGTATATGATGAGTGCTTTGAGTACAGGAAAAACATGGTATGAGAATACAAATGAATCTGACTTTGGTCTGTGTATTTGCTGTGTATTAAACATAACATTTATTTTTAATGTAACTACGTTTAAATAGATCCAGCCAGTTGTCAGAACGATGTCTCTCCTGCTATTAACAGTGATGAGGCTTGAATGCCACTGGTGGCTTAAAAGCCGATTGCTCTGGGAAGTCGCACAGCGTGTGGGGTTTCTACAGCTGATTGTGGAATGAATTTGTTAAGAGCTTTTGGTGTATCAAGAAATACCATTTTGCACAGGTTCAGATAGGAAAAATAACCCCCCGTTCACAACCTTGTGAACACCTTTCCCTTGCCTTAATATTCAGACAGTTTGGGGATAATCAGGCAAGTCACTGCTGATGAGTCACTTTCTCCATCTCCTCTTCTGTTTTATGTATTGAGGCCAAAGCCGCTGTTACATTTAGACTTCAGATTTGCTTCACTCCTGCAGCATTGCTCTTTTATTGGTTTATTATTGTTTTATTTATACTCCTAAGAATTGTCCGGATGTGCTGGCACAAACGGGAATGTTGATGTTTCCCCAAATGCTCAATTCAGGCCAATATTTCACGTAATTATGTCATCCTGTAAGTACTAACTGTAGTTTAAAACATACAGTTATGCTCGAGGAAGTTATGTAGACTACCCATTTTCCGTAATTCTCTAACCTTTTGTAATGTTAATAATACTCTAGTAACATAGTCGAGCAGAGGGATGATGGGTGGGATTTAATTCAGAGGAGCATGTTTAGATAGGAAGCACAGATTAATGAACCTTTGAATAGGATTATTCTAACAAAGTGCTTGTAAAGCCAGTGTTAAAAGTGCTTTTAGCTGTCTGAATCTGAGCCTGCTCTTTTTCTTTGCTTTTGCGTGCTCAGAACAATAAAATTTTAGGTGTAAACTTTGTGATTGCCTGTTTAGCTGCCTTCGTTGCCCATGTAAATTTGGGCAATGCGGTTTGGGATATATGACAGCTTTACTCATTCAAAGTGACAAGCAGATGTCTTAAGATTGTGCTTGACAGTTTAGCCTGAGCAAGATTATCTGAACCCTGTGCAGCTCTGCTCTTCCTGAATGGCTGTACTGCTCGTTAAACACTTCATCTGATTTCTCCCTCAGATCCAAGGACCTTCTCCACCCCCGAGCAAGCAAGTGATTTATTTTTGCTTCAAAGTATGGGCTAATTAGCTTTGTGGGAAACGTCATTCATCGGATCTCATGATATGAAAGCCATCCTGGACATGGTTGGTCATTCTTGGTGTGGTGCCAGCTCACTGGTGTGGTTGGAGTGAACAATAGTGATGCCAAGTCCATAGGGCTGAGTTACTCAGGTGCAAATGGGATGACTTTTAAAAAATGCTGCAGCAGAGTCTCCTCTCTTCTTCTGTTTTGTTTTGGTATGTTTTTCTTGTTGCCCCTCTCTGTGGCCAGGTCTATTATCCTAAAGCAACTAAGTTGTGTTGCAGAGTTAGCAGGTGAAGCTGGTCAGGTCCATGCTGGTGGAAGGAGGGTCTTTGCAGCAAGACACAGGGCAGTGCTCTCAGAGCAGATTTTTCTTACCATTTATGGCTGGAATAAGCTAACTTACAGATATAGATAGTATTTGCAATAGTTTCCCAGTATTTGCATCAAGACCCAGTGTTTTTCTTCCTCTTCAGAGCTGTACCTGCCTAAGGGACCTTGTCCTTTCCGAGACCTGTGAAACACTGAAATGTTCTTCTGTAAGGAGTGTCCTTATGGTTTCAGCCCAGTCTTCAATCCTGTTTTGCCTTTGTTCCTGGAGTGATGCAGTCTCGCACCACATCTTCTAGCCAAAGTTAATAGTTTTGGAGTTTCAGTAGCTGTTTACTTCTGTGCTTACTGGCTTCACATTCTCCCTGTTGTGCTGGTGCCACTTGCTTAGTCTGGCTTTGTTTTGAAGTCCACTGTGGTGAAACCAGCCCAACGACTTGAGCTGATCCATCCATTTTGAAAAACAAGTGTCACACAGAACAACCCCATTCGAAGAGCGGTATTGGAGCGTGTGAAGCGTCAGCGGGATGCTTTTGTCATATTAATACAGTGCAAGAGGTTGTGGAGAAGCCTGCCGAGGATAAAAGCCATCAGAAACGTAGCAGGTGCATTTCTGTTCTACACTGTTCATGCATTTGCAGCAAAACCTGCACATGCTTCACTGTTACTGACTTCAATAAAATCAGTCTAAACAGGTGATGTTGTCCTGCAGTGGACAGTTTCTAGTAGAATTAAAATGCTTCATCCAGTCTGAGACCATTCTAAATTTGAACTGTGAATTTTTTTTCAGCTGATATGCAAAATATTATCTTTTTACCTCATGTTATTAGTAATACAACTAGAGAGTCCATGGAACCTTAAAGATTGGAATGTTTCCATGGCATAAACATAATTGTTCCTTGATGGTACTGCTGAATTCAACTCCTGTTCATGGCATACAGGAGTGTGATAAACTGTAAATTATTATTTTTTTTTACTGCTTTGTTTGTTTTGGTGGTTTCTTGGGGTTTTTTTGTGTTTTTTTTTTTTTGGGGGGGGGGTGTTTGTTGGTGTTTTTTTTTTTTCTTTCTTGAATTAGGTGATCCATATCAGCACGAAGGAAATTGTGTGCAATTAGAAATATGTACAATGATAAAACTGAAGTAATATTCCAAACTAAAAAACTTGGGCTCTGGTCATATTGGAACTGGAAACATTTGGTTATTAAGTTAATATTTAATATAATTGTGTACATGAACTTGCAGCTTTTGATATCTCAGCTTTTTGAAGTAGCTTCACTAGTTTATCATGTCTTCATGAACCTGTTTTCATACAATCTCAAATATGTAAATGCTCTTTTAGATTTTTCAGTTTGGAAATTGCTGCAGACATGATGGAACATGGGTATTCACTTCCAGTGTTTCTGAGACCCTGTTGGCTTCGTATGTTTGTCGTGTCTACTTTGAGATTGTTTTTAGGCCTTTTTCCAACATCCCTTGAATTTGAGAATGAAAGTCGTGGTATTTCTGGTTTCTTCGTAATGTCAGAAGGTACTAGATATTAAAAAAGTTAATGTTTCTTTTTTCCTAAGTTGCTTGAGTAGTGACAGCAACAAATATTTTTGTTTGCCTGCAATATTAGTAAATAACAAAAATTCATGTAGGAAGCAAAAATTTCAGCTGCTACAACAAGTTTTTTATAAAAAGAACCTTCAAGATAATATATTTGCCATTAAATAAAGCTGTAATACAGCCTGAAATACAACAGAGTCCTCAAGAAATGTGTCTCAAAATCAACGTTTTGAAGACGAAGAAATACGGGAGAAAACCAACCTTCATTTTTTAAATTTCATTTTTAAAAGGTTATATCATTGTTACATTTTAGGAGAGCAGAGATCTGAAAAATGGCTCCTGCAATATTTATGCAGGGGCAAAGTTACTATTTGGCTGAGTTTCAGCATTATAGAAGGCAAGGAGAACAGGTTGGTGGGAAAGACTGGTTTCTTTGGGGGCTGTTTTGCTGTTATTTTCCCCAGGTCTGTGCAGTCAGTCATCTTTAGCTAACAAATCTGATGGTGCTTTCGGCACTGAGCTTTGTTATGTGCATTCAGGAAAATTCTGCAGCTTTTATTTTATCCTTCGGTGTGAATCCCATTTTCTCTTGAAGTGAGTTGAGATTTGCTGAGAGAATAAGCACTGGGCAGTTTGTGTAAGTATTGCAAAGGCAATTTTCTCTGCTGTCACTCCGAGTTGCATTGGGGTCTTCTCTCTACTGGCAGCTACCTCTCCATTGGAGCGGTGAGGGCTCAGCACTTAAGAGCATTCACTGCCTAACCTTTGTGTGAGCCTTTGCAGGGTGGTGGTGATGGGCTGTCTGGGTATTGCACCGCTGTAACTTACCTTTACATCCTTCTAGGACTTTAGCTTATTGCCAGTGGGTGGAGAATCTTCATGAGACGCGAAAGATGGTTTCACTTTTTGGCCCCTTCAGTGACCTGCTGAAGTGGATCTTCTGCCACCTGACCAAAGGGATCGTGAAGCGGGAAATGTACGGCCATGGAATTGGCCGCTTCTCGGAGGAGGAGATGTACACGCTGATGGAGAAGGACATGCGGACTCTAGCAGGCCTCCTGGGTAATATGCAGCAAGTTATATGCGTTCTTTTGTTCACAACCCTTTATCCACAGGATGAAATCGACTGCGAGTGCTTCCTGGCAGCTTGATCGCGTCCCCAAATAGTCTCATTTTGTCAGCAGGTACAGTCCTCACTGCTGCTGTTGTTCAGTGCCACCCTCGCTCTGGCAGGGAGGCTGTTTCTTTCTTGCTGTTTCCTACCAAATTGTGTCTCTAGAGGAGAAAGCGACTTTCTTCTCTGAGCACCAGATGTGCATATCTGGAAGAGAAGAATATGGCCTGTGGTTTTTGGAAGAGCATTTTGCTCTGAATTTAGGAAAATGTGGTGTTTAGTTCTGTAAATGAAACCTCTTATTTATGTTTTGGGGAGTCTCACTTTTTCTTCGTGGGACTCGTAACTGGTAGACTGTTATGAGGCTGCCATTTAAAAACCATTTGCAGATGTCATTTTGATGAACTGGACTTTGTTGTTTTGATTGGTGTTAGCTTTAGTCAAAGGCACTAGGAGAGATGGGTCTGTGTTGTCAAAATAGGTGGTTTTAGGCTTCCTGGCTGTCACAGATGAATCCCACAGGTTTAGTCTTAAGTTTGACCTCACACAGATAAAATCGTATGAGCCTCATTTCTGTTGTGTAGCTCAGGCTGAAGTTTGCCCCAGAGCTGTCTACACTGTGCTTCTCAACTTGTAGTCTGCCGAGAGCTCACCGGAGTGTGCTTCTGTGTAAAATTTGCATTTTGAGGAACTGGTTTGGAGCATATTGCCACTTCCCTTGAGCTTGGGTGTTGCTTGCGCAGGGAACCAAGAGAGATGGTACCTCTGCCTATTGTTTTCTGAAACCAGGGTGATGTGTTGCTGGATTGGGAGCAAGGTGGAAGAAAGACACGTGATGCATGAGCACAACAGGTGAGGGGGACTTGTTGACAGCTCCTCTTCTGTCAACAGTTTCTCATGCTGCATTCTGTTTGTTAGCAAAAAAGTTATCTATGCTAGTGCCTCTTCACAGAAAACCTGGCTTTGGAGTTTAAGAGGTTCCTTTTCTTTCTGGGGGAGGAAGGGAGGGAGCAGTTCATTTTAGAAGAGGAGATCTGGGTGCATCTGCTGCAGAGCTGTGGCCAGCTCAAGGTGCCCTCAGTTGTGGGGCTGCTGTTGCTGTAGCTTCGATGTTGGCACAGTGTGGCTCCATCTGTGTCGCAGAGAGAAATGTGGTTGGGACAGGAGCTGGAGCAAGTTCTACCTATGACTTGGGGGCTCAGCAGAGCCCCCTGACTCTGGCTAGACAGCACTTGCAGGCTGAATGGAGTAGCAGTGGATGTGTCTATGCTAAAGTCATCCCTGTCTGCTAAGAGTAGATGTGGCCTTCAAGGGAAAGCTAAAATATGTTCCCAGGTACCTGTAAAAGCCTTTTGGTTTGCTTGTTTGAAGTCTGCATCCTTCTGTCTCTGAAGTCTGTGCTGACACTCAGATTTGTAAAATTTTGAGTTCAAAGGCATCATTAAATTGTCTAGACAGGTCTCTGTGAATTGGACTGCCTGGTTGCTGTCTTGAGGCCTGTGTCTCTTTTTTCTGGCTGAAGTGTGTCTTTCTGAAAGGCATCCAGTTTTCTGTATGATATTGCAGCAGGTGGAGGTGCCACCATAGTAATTGGTGGCAGATGTTAATCATCACCAACATCTGTTCGAACTCTGACCTGTTTCAAATCAGTTTGTCCAATTCCAGCCTGCAAGCAGATGTTCCTCCTAGTTTCTCCTCCCTGAGTCATCTCCTTGTGAAGGTAAATGCTATAATCGATCAGTCCCTTACTGGTTTTTTTTTTGGTGGGAAAATCACTGGAAATTCTCAAGCATAAGGTGTTTTCTTCACTATATCTTTTTTTTCTCTTAATTGTACGAAACATACATTATCAGTGGGGTTTTTATTTTTGCTTCCAGTTTATTGATGAGAATTTTGTGCCTTGCGTACTTCAAAAAGCCTTGATGGGCGTCTGCTGTATTCCTCTTATTTTACTACATTACCAGCTGAATAATGTACATTTTTTCCATCTTACCCTCTGTAAGGCATGTCAAATTAGTCAGTGCAGTTATGTGAATAATTCTGTCCTTTTGTTTATTGATGCATTTCTTTACTTTTCTGTAGTTGCCTTGATTTTTTTCATTAACACCAGAATGCTCAGGTTTTCTCCAGCCAGGTGTTCATGGTTGAGTCTAGTAACTGTGACCTCCAGGTTGTATCTTGGGATGGCAACAGGAGGTGGAATGAAGACTTCGAACCTGACTGAAGATTCCTGTGTTTCATACAGGAAAGTAGAAGACAATAAGACAGTCTGTTGCCTGCACAAAATTCTTTGTGAGATTCCCCTCCACATATACGTGCCCATGTATTTTCCCAGAAGAGGATGCGGTTGGGATTTTGACTGTTAATTAGAGGGCAATCTTAAGAGCTTAAAAAGGATGCCTGTCATGCAGAATAACTGCACAGACCGAGCTGTAGTTGTCAGTCATCAGACACATCAGATTCATTTAATGCTCCCCATTTTTTAACAGACCATTCACATGGGAACAAGAATAACTTTTAAATTCCAAGAGCTGCTTCCAGAGAATGATAACTTGACAGCTGCCAGGTCTTGTGCCACTCATTTTTACATTCTCACTCACATCTTGGTGCTGCTTTTTCTTTCTTTTTTTTTGTTTCTGAGAATCATTTTTCCTTCTGTGTACCTATTTCCCTAACAGACTCTTCCAGACCTCTTATAAATGTGGGAGTTGGAAGTAATCTTTCTGTGATGGATCAGCCTGCCATGATGCTCTGTCCTGCAGTCTTGAAAACTGCAAATGTGATTTCCTTGTGTTGTAGTAGTGTCCTACTGCCTGGTAGTAGTGTGAGGAAGTGGGCTGGGCACATGAACTAACAGTGTATAGACATACACAGTTTGGTAATTATTTAAAAGGTGCAAGTGAGTGAACGGGGTCCATAAATCTCCTGGTGCCCTCTCAGCTGTCTGCCAGCCTCAGGCTTTTGGGTGAATGGGGATTTTGAGCAGGGAGTTGCAGGGCAGCAACTACCTGAACTGGCTTTTGAAAAGCAGTTGATGTTTTGTGGAGGGCAGGAGTGCTTTGAGTTGAAATGCAGAGGTGAGACTAACCTGAACGTGAGCTGCTAAAGCTAGTTTAAATGCCCTGTAGCAGCCTGAGCAGGCTGTATGTGCTGCTGTGGAAGGTTGCGAGTCTCCTGCCAGCTCTGTCTCATAGATCTGTCTCTTGCTGGAATTTCTTGACCCGATGCTGAAGTAGCTGCTTTTGAATCCTCTGGTGTATGTGTTTGTAAACAGTGGAGCTGTGCACTCTCAGATCCCCAGGCAGTACAAATCTCATACAAGTCCAGTTTGACCTGGTGGTTGCATTTCTGTTGGATTAGCCGAGAGGTGCAGAGAGGTGTTTGAGATGATCAGCATAAGGACAGCCTTGATGCGACAGGCATGGTATAATCAGGCTTAAAACTAGACAGTGAGAGGTGGTATCTGGTCTGTCAAAGTCTTGTGGCTAAAGGTTGCACTGGAAGTTTTCAAGACGTGTTGGAACTGGTAGAAGGAAATGTACGTGGAGGGCACGTTATGCGGTCCGGGGTGACCTAAACCCAGATCTACAGTTTTATGGAACCACAGCTCTATTCCCTCTTCCTCCCCTTTGTTTCCACACACCTGAAGGTGCAGGTGATGTGCCTGGGGAGCCACTCTGTTTGCAATGGAGTGGGATGGTTCAGCCCTCACTTGCTGCCTGCTGTAGTTGTAGCAAGCTGGAAACGGCAACGTTGCTTCCCAGCACAACATCGCTACAGATCAAGTCTCAGACCTGGTTGGATGGTACTAAATTCCTAGTGCTGGCACATTACTGTGGTATGGGGACCAATTTTTGAGCTGCGTGTGAGATCGATGGATGCTTGGCGTCACGTAAATACTGGAAAGACACAACATTTACTCTGTATGTAGTTTTCAAACAATAGATTGATGCCGCTGTGAAAGAGCTGGGGAGAGTTAACTCCATGGTAAAATTACCTCTGACAGGCTAGAGGAGGTTATTGTTGCGGGCTGTTCCTCAGTGCTGCTTTGCTATGCTATAGTACATGGAGAGGGCAGCGTTCATTGTACTGTGCTGTGGAGTTTGATGCCTTTTACTCCTGGACAGTTTTTATAAACTCACTCAATAACCCTAACATTTAATAACCTGCTGAATTACGGGCAGCTTATACTGGGGAAGGGAAGAATGTCCTGGGGAGATGGGATAACTGGATTTGGAGAATTCGATTACGTACCACACTTCACAGAGTTTATAGCACTTAAGGCTAAGGCAGGGGCAGTGCAGCCATCTAACCTGACCTCTGCAATAGCACATTTCACCTGCATGCTCTGTGTGTGGTCTTTGCTCCAGGTCTTGTGCCTGCGATGAGAAAACAAGTTTATACTGATACTTCTTTGCAAATTGTGCCTTTGAAAGATGATTTTCTTCCCTATCCGTCTGTTTGTGCTCTGGTGGCCACATAAGACCATCATGGCATGGGGTGCCGAGAGAGGTAAGCAGAATAGCAGTGTGGAGCAGACGTGTCCTTCCTCTGGACCAGGTCAGTCCCAACTGGCTGCTGTTTCACTTGCCTGCCTGACGTGCCTCTGTTTGGTCCCTGCCAGGCAGAAATTGGTGTTTGGGAATGGGGGCACCACGCTGGTGGTGTATGAGAGAAGGTGTTCTCTGCTGCCTGTGACTGTGCCCTCCTCCTCTTGGAGATGCAGGTCATTTCTGACCAGTCACTGCCAGTCTGACTGGTGCATTGGTTTCAGCCTAAACAAGTGGTGGGAGAGAAAAGCTTTGGGTACCACTTTCTTTTTTTCATGTGATGGGATGGGTAACCTGAAACTGGATCAGCACTCGCAAGAGATACAGAGTGACCGGCTACTTTCAGCAAGTGCATTCATGGTTTTGAACCGTGGTTGAACAATTTGGGGCTTGAATCAAAGGAGAAAATCATGCTTTCAGGCACCTGCTGGCTGCAGAGAAGATTTTAAATGCAGTAGAACTAGTGCTGCCAGCTGTGATGAGTGGAGGAGGTTACTTGGCCAGTGGTGACTCTGTTAGTTGCGCTAGTTACAGAAGTGGTGAATACAGTAATGGGTTTCACCTGCTGAACCCCAACAACAGCTTCTGAACCATATTCAACATCAAATCCCCATCTTTGAACCAGTCAACCTTTTCAGCTAAATAATTTCAGTAAAAAAAATAAAATACAAAGGATGTAAGTAGGGCATTTATTTATTTATTTGCCGAGGAGCAGTGACATCCAGTCGATAAACGTTTGCTGTTGTATTTACAGGGGACAAGAAGTACATTATGGGACCAACAGTTTCCACTGTTGATGCCACTGTCTTTGGGCACCTGGCACAGGCAATGTGGACACTTCCAGGGACTCGACCAGAGAGGTTAATCAAAGGTAAGAAAGCTTAAGTGATCTATGATGAAAAACTCTTGGTGGCATTTGCCATGTTTAAGCTTGGAGCACCTTGTGAGGACATTTGAAGACTGCAGGAGCACTTCAGCTGCATCGCTGGCTGTTCTCACCTTTGATGTAGCATTTGTATCCCGTAATGTTGTTTTCTCTTAAAATTCTTGTTTGTATTCTCTTTAATGTTCTACACGGTAATTGTTTCTGTTCCTGCACTTGATCTTTTCCCTGTTTAACATAGCAAAGACTGAATACATTTAAGGAATGAATGCTGGGTAAAATATGAGAGGACAGAAGCACGGCCGTGAGCCAAATTCCGCTGAGCTGCACAGTTGCAGTGATGGTTGAACTGCAAGTGCTGTTGTCCCACTGAAATTAAAACCTCTGCTGTTCTTGAAGATGCTGGGCAAGAAAGAAGTCCAGCCTGACTTTGGAGTCACTATGTTTTTGCATGAATTGGAAACCACCAGTATACCCTCCCTTCCGCATATTTTCTTTTTTTTTCTTTTTTTTCCTTTTTTTCTGAGGTGGTATAGCCCTTTTCAAAATAAAACCGCGCAGTATAAAAATTGGGAAGAGTTAAGGAGGAAAAGTATGTGAAATAGGTGTACAGGGAATGAATCTGACCTGTAGATCTACTCTGTGCAAGAGGGAGCTACTAAAGCAACAATTAGGAGGCATAGACTTGCTCATTAATGAAACTTTGAGGAAACAATACTTGACATGAGGACATAAGTATTGTTAATATAGTTCTTCCCCTTGATGTCTGAGGAATCGTGGAAAAAATTCTGAAGGGTCCATGACTTTCAAGAAGGAATACTAGGATTGTTGAACTAGTTTGTCTCTGATGAAAATAAATAGATGGTAACAGGTGTAAATACCCAAGCAGTATGGATGATTCTCTGTACCCATTTACCTACTCGAGCTGTTGTGAGTGCAAGTTTCATACACGCATTCCCTTTAACATACCATTATTTGTTTGTTCTTTGAAGTTTCTTTGTGATTTCTTCTCTAAGCACACTCCAAGCATACATCTGTGTGTAAACATAAGGCGTGAGTTACTAAGGCTAAGAACGTTACAAGTGAGCCAGTGACCATATAAAAACTTTAAAACGTGCATTTATCTTGCAGGCAATGCTGCCATCTGGTGGTGGAAACCCCAAATTCACTGTATTTTAAGGAACAAATAGGTTTAGTATATAGATAGGATCAAATCCTGTATTTAGAAACTGCCAAGTAAACAAGAATTTTACTGTTAAAAACTTACAATCTTAGGATCTTGTGTTGATTTATTTCTGTAGAGATTGAATTTGGGATAGTTAGTCTGATACTTCATTTGTATTCATTCCAGTGTAACCTTTCTCTTTACATGTAAGTTAATAATACATGACTTAGGTTACACGAAAGTTACAGGCGGAGCCACTAACAGGACTGATGGGATCTTGGCATTTTGAAACCTCTTTGGAAGGAACCTGCACAATTTGTATGCAAACAGTGCTAACGTGTTTCTGCATTGGGAGGTGAGTTAGAGCATTATTGACTGGGTTTATTTACTGGAGTCTGTTGTGCTGTGTTGCAGGTGAACTGATTAACCTTGCTATGTATTGTGAAAGAATCAGGAGGAAATTTTGGCCAGAATGGCACCATGATGATGATAACACCCTGTATGAATCGGAGGAAAGCAGCGAAGCAAGCAAGACTTACTCCCCTTTGCAGGACTTCAGTTTTTATTCAAGGACAGAAACATTTGATGAGGAGGGGAACAGTATTTCTCAAACCCCTGACACAGATTATACTGGACACTCCCTCTTTGATTCGGATGTGGACATGGATGAGTACAGAGATCATGAACAATACAAGTGATGCGTACAAGCTCCATTTTGCAGATTCTTGGGATCAGTCTGCTTTATTTTCTCCTTCAGGTCAGGAAGAGATCTATATCATTTTGGAAGAGACCATTGTGCTTGACTGAGCTGTCACATGCTACCTGGCCTATTTCAGTGTTATTTCATTTTGTGTAACTGTTCAGGTGGAACCAAGGTAAACAGTTGTTTAAAACACATATGGGCAAACTGGAGGTCCAGAGGGCAACAGGACCTTCCAGTCTATGTTTTTGTTTATGTTCAAATCCAGATCCCACAACCAGGTGGGAGAGACTTCTGTGAAGTGGAGTGTTTGTCAGAGCTGGTTTGTGTTGATATCTTACCTTTACAGGAATGGGTTGAGGACATACATGGAAGAGGCATGACTGGAACACCTTTCTCCCTTGGAAGAGAATAATTGATTTGGCGGATTTTGGGGGGGATTTTTATTTGATAGCTACTTGTGCTCCGTG
>WEIS01079385.1:5626-25592 GCA_013389965.1 Todus mexicanus
GCTCTGGAGTTGTCAGCACAAGATAGTCATGAACCTGTTGGAGCAGGGCCAGAGGAGGGCCACAAAAGTGTTCAGAAGGCTGAAATACCTCTCTTGTGAGGACAGGCTGAGAGAGATGGGGTTGTTCAGCCTGGAGAAGAGAAGGCTCCAGGGAGACTTTATTGCAGCCTTTCAGTACTTAAAGGAGGCTTATAAGAAAGATGAGGACAAACTTTTTAGCAGGGCCTGTAGCAACAGGACAAGGAGTGATGGTTTTAAACTAAAAGAAGGTACATTCTGACCAGATGTAAGGAAGAAGCTTTTTATGACAAGGGTGGTAAAACACTGGCACAGTTTGCCCAGAGAGGTGTCAGAAGCCATTCAAGGTCAGGTTGGACGGGGCTCTGAGCTACCCGATCTAGTTGACGATGTCCCTGCGCACTGCAGGGGATTTGGACTAAATGACCTTCAAAAGGTCTCTTCCAATTCAAACCATTCCATGATCCTATGACTCTTAAGTTCTCTCAGGCTTTGAGCACATTTGCACCCTGCAGCGAGAGCCAGGGTGTCCCAGAACAACTGTCATATTCCCATGCCTCAGGGAGGTAGTGGAGGTGGAGAAAAACTGCTGGGCAACTGGGTTCACCCGGATATGGGTATTTTCCTGGGACTCTAGCTGCATGGCCACCTCAGTGGAACAGAAGTTCCTACTCACATTTACACATGATATTGAAAGAATTGTCCTAGTTATTGAGGTTTACCTCACTTTTTAAACTTCTTGTATCAGTACTTACATTCAAAATTGAAAGAGATTAAAGCCGTGACAGAAAGGAGAACAGTGAGCTCATCTCTGCTGCATGTTGAAGGTATGTTAAGTGACTTCTCTCTCTTTCCTCACAAGTGACCAGCAAAAGTGAACCGAGCATTGGGTCCCCTCTGCTGCACGTTTATGCATTTGCTCTGCTGTGTTAACAGCACCTACAACTGCACGGGCAGGTGGAGTGAAAGAAAATTGCTCTTAATATATCTAAAGAAGGTCACTCTATTTGCAATCGATAGTCACAGCAGACACCGCAGATTTTTTTTTTTTTTCAGTACACATGGAGAGTCTTGGAAGTAAAAGGGAGCAAGAGCAGAAGGGAGGTGCAGCCCACACTGCCCTTCACCACAGGCTCTGCAGCAGCTGTATCAGATGCACAGAGACACACACCGCAACATCGTGTTATTGCAGTAGAACAATATCCTGAGGCATTTGACGTCAGTTCCTCCTGCACGCATGAAACAAACAGTCACCTGGCATCACTGGGCTGTTTTCCTCTACAGAAGAGATTCTGTTTGCAGGTCCTGGTTGAGGGATCGGCAGCCACCTCCAGAGGCACATCAAAGGAGGCCCCCCACAGCTGCAAAGGGAAACTGGCTGGGATTACACAGAGACACGGCAGCAAAGAGAAACTTCGCAGCCAGCCGGGTGCATAAAGAGCTCTGTACAGCGAGAAACGGCCTCATGCAAGCCCATTTCCAAAGGAAGATCACATATGGAAGAGACTGGGAAGAAACCTCAAGAATGCTGTTCTGTTTCTGTTTGCACATGAAATTTTCTACTTTTAGTATGATTTGATTTTGACTGACAGGTTTAACAGCCTTTTTGTCTATTCTATATTGAAATGCGTACTGTACACAAAATATAAAGTGTTGCTTCTGTAAGAAAAGGGAGATCTCTAATGGATCAAGATTATACACAATTGGTATTGAATATTTCAAAAATCAAAGAGCGGTTAACACACATCACCGTTGCTAAAGAAATTGTAGATATACAAAATTGAAATTTCAAAAATAAAAATTTCAAAAATTAAAGGATATGCAAATCGTAGAAACATAGAATCATTTAGGGTGGACAAGATCTTTAAGATCACTGAGTCCAACTGTTAACCTAACACTGTGAAATCCAATGACTCTGGATGAAAACAAGGACCCTAGTTCTGCACATTTGTAATGCCATATACACTCCTGCCTCAGTCACTAAAGCTAGTAAAATACACAAAGCTAGGCTGGTTTATAAGAGACCGGAGTACTAGGCAGCTTGTTCTCTCATATTTTGAAGGGATCATGGGGAACTGCAGCTTTCAATGCTGAGAATTTACTCACTCCCTTACAGCAGAAAGTTACCTTCATCTTCTAACATAACTCCAAATTTAGACAGGAAAAACTGGAGTAATTGTAATCCTTCTACCATTATCTAATAACAAATCTATTGTATCAGGTTTATAGAACACAAAATGCATTATGCACAAAAGCCTGTGACTGAAGAACTCAAAGCTAGGGAAACTCTTTGAAGTATCTGTTATATATTCTGCAAACAGCCTTTGCTTCTATCAGCATTCTGCTCAACGCGCTGTGAGAGACAGAAACTCAGCCCTAGAGCCAGCCAAGTCAATATCTCCATGTATCTCTCTGCTAAGTACCTACAGAAAATTCTTGACTGTGAGGAAAGATCCTTCATGCCAGGTTCACCTAAGAGTCTAGAGTTGGAAAACAGGTTGTTGTCAGGCACCCCAGAGAACCCACCAAATGCATCCACAGGCACAGGGAAGCCAGGATGGAGTCCAAGCTACCAGCTCCCTACCCTTCTAGGGTACCTTGATTTCAAATCCACACCCATCTGCCCAGGCTTTGGGGCTTGTTTAGGTTCCTCAGGGGTGGCAGGAGAACCCTTCCCCTTTTAAGGTTCCTCAGGGGTGACCCTACCACACACACACGTGCTTCAGTGGTAGCTTCATTCTTATCATGGCCTCCAGGGTAGTTGGAAACCTGTGCATGCCACATAACCTCTGTTTCTCCAGGAGCATGAACCTCCCAGTCAGCAACATTCACCTTCCTCATCTATCAGATTTCCTTAGAAAAGTCCTGAATCTTCCTGGCCTCAGCATCTCCTCGGGGACAACCCAAACACCCCTGGGCCATTATTAGGAGGGTTTGAGCTCATCCTCTACCTAGCTTCAGGGTCAGCTTAATGCCCAAGACACGTTGGCTTGCTCTGGAACTTTATGATCCCCTTGGCTCCCGAGCACAACCTGACTGTCTGAAATCACAAAGCCTCTCCCCATCTTCCCAGGCTGCTCAGGGACATCCTGAACCCCTTGCCTCATAGATGCTTTCACTCCCATCATGGGGATGCCTGCTCTGAGGTACCTTGATTTCACCCCTTCCCAGCCCCATAGGCTCCACCAGGGGGGCTGGATTCCCCTCCCCAGCTGACCCAGGGTGACTCAACACTCCTCTACCCTTTAGGTTCTCCTCAGAGAAGGTCTGAGCCTTCACCAACCACGCTAT
Organism: Todus mexicanus; assembly: GCA_013389965.1. NCBI lineage: Eukaryota > Metazoa > Chordata > Aves > Coraciiformes > Todidae > Todus > Todus mexicanus. The sequence continues at coordinate 8,936 of WEIS01079385.1, forward strand.
GGCCTCAGGAGTGATTTGATCCCTTTCCCACCCTCAAAGGCTGCTCTAGGAACCCCTGTTTTCATCCCCCCTCCCTCCCCTTCCAGCCCTGCTCTCAGCCAAGGGGCAGTTCAGAGATGACTTGATTGTCTCACGCTTGCCTGGACTCACTAACAGCTTCAGCCTCATTTCAGCTTCCTGCCCCAGCCACCTTCTCCCTTCACCAGCCATCCAGTACCTAGAACTCTTTGGGGCAGCCTGAACTGCCCCAGCCACCCCAAATGAGCATCAGAACCTAGGCAGGGGTGACTCAGGGAGCCCCTACCACCAGGGAACAGTCCTGCAGGATCTGAACAGGGTGGGGAGACCTGGGTACTGGTATCAAGCTCCATTGACAGTCCCAGACTGTTGAAGGCAAGGTGATGACTCAGGTGTAGGTCTATCTCGGGACTCATGTCAGTGGGAGCAGCAAAAGACAGGGCTGTGACAGTAGACTAAGGTCCAGCCAGGAGACAGGAACAGAAATAGGACTAGAGACAAATACACTTCCAACAACACAGTTTAAAGCAAGGTTAAAGGCTCAGGCCTGAGCTTAAAGAGGCATCCTGACCATGGGCAAAGGACGTGGGTGGAGGCCCCAGGTGAGGCTGGTCAGGACGATTATGGCCTATGGATGCACTCAGTGCCCCAACACCCTGGCAAAGTCTGACTGGGAAAACTTGCAGGAGCTCCCACATCAGCAGAGAGAGAGTCCTTTTGTCTTGGGGACTGTCCGGCTTCCTCTAGTTTCATGATTTGGATCACACACAACTTTTAACTTTTCACATCCTTAGGATGTTAAAAGTGTATTGACAGAAGCATGATGTAAAAATTGGCAGTTTTTAGTTAAAAACAGAGTCTGCAGCAGGGAGGGCAAGTGGAAGCTGGGAAGCAGAACTACTTCCACAGCATTTCAAGTAGCTCCTAAGACACAGCCCTAAACGGCAGGAGTTATCAAGGAGGGCATGTGCATGTTTTGGGAAGGCATCGCACTTGGATGTGAAGTGATACTGCTGAATGAAATTCCTTATGAGATTAGCACAGGAACCACAACTGGAGTGATATCTCTGTGGGAATTGTGGTTTTCCTGCGATTTCGTGGGCTGAAAGGTTATGCAGGACTGCATCAAACTGGCAGAGATCAAGATAGCTGGAGAGAGTTCTTCAAGAGAGAAAAGGATGAGAATATGAAATTCACAGAGAGAGTGCAAAAAAACCCCAAAAATATATAATGGTGTTGCCTGGAGGTAAATACAACCCTAAAGAAATACTGAAAGAGACTCTTAGGCTGGGTAGGCCTCAAACTGTGCTGACATAGAGGTCTTAAAGAGCCAAGTAAGCATGATGGATCCACAGGTCTGAACAAATACAAACTCTCCCTGTTGTTCACACCATTGCACAGAAATTAACTTTGACTTGGGGCCTTGCTGATGAACTCCCGAGTAGTCACACTTGTAGGACCAACAAGGAGTTAGCACAATTGCACATTCTCTAGGATTTCTGCTCAGCACCTGTGCAATGCCTCCAGAGGTTCTGCATAACTGGAGGGTCATCTGTCCAGGAACCAGGGAAGTGACTTTTGAAATCAAGGAGGTCCAGAGCACTTGCTTTCTCTGAAATGGACTGAAGAACTCCAGTACGTGGACAAAAATTTTGCTGAGCCTCTTCTCTGTGGCCTTGTTCACATGAAGTGGCAATGGGCTTGACTAGTTATTTGAAATTTACTGCCTGCTTGTAATGTGAATGCAGTTTTAAACAGCTTTGGATCCTTTCTAAGGCATTAAGAGTAACCCCAAAGATTAAAAACAAATTTGTAATTCCTTTGATTAAAAACCCTCATGTTGTCAGGACTAACAAAGATTTGCATAATGCTTGTCTGGGCTGTCAAGCCCTAACAGAGTCTTGGTAAATTCCTGATGTAGTATTTATTGCCTGAAGGTTCATTGCTCAGTAAGCAGAATGGTACATTTGAATTTAAGATTGCTTTTAGAATTTGCTACTCCTGGGCATGGGCAAGCTAAACGAGATGATGGAGTTCCTTAAAAGAGGCAGTAAGTTTAGCAGGACTAAATCATTTGTTTGGATTCCAGCCATGGCATGAAAGCTGGGAGCAGAGAGAGGCAAGTTGGCTTGATGGAGTGGAAAAGATCTTTCTTCTTGGGTACACAGAGCAACCACTCCCGTGAGTACAGAGAAAGAAACAAAACACCAAGGGAGGAAAAGGGAACAGGCCCAAGACAAAGTGTTTGCTCAGGTCCAATCCCGATGGCAACGCCCAGAACTGGCAATAGAAACAATCTCCAGTGGGTCACATTTTGTCTTGTTGTAACAGCAAAGACATATGTTCTTACCCATCTCCTTCTGGTTTCTGCTGGAAACACTGGGAATTTCAAATTTGTGAAAAGAAGCTCAGGAAGGCTGAATCTCAAGATCAAGCAGCACATTCATTTAGTCACAGCTCTCTGACACAAAGGAGTCGCAGTTGTATGGCTTATTCCATCGCATTTTCCTCAGAATGATCAGTATCTTCTGTTTGTTGCATGACATATGACATACAGGTGCTAATCCTCGTATCAACCGTGAGGATATCCCTGACTGGTCCTCACTTGCCTGTGAAGGCTATTTAAGCTCCCTAAGTCTTTACAGCTTTGCTCTGGTATCAATTTCTCGATGCCCGTGGTTTTCATATTCCTCCTTGGATCGAGTGATGACAAGGAAGGACAATTCATTCAGCAAATGGTGCTAGAAAGCGTTGGATTTTGCTAGTTCAAAGGGTGATGGAGTTAACAAACACCAGCATTTGAGGCATTGCTTTCAGGAGCCCCTGAGGACAAACAAAATATTAAACACTGAGAGAATAGGACCATCACCACTGTTTGCTCTCTTTCTGCTGTCTCTGGAGGAAACAGAGAGTTGTTATCCATCCAATCCATGACCCAGAGAAGTGGTGGCTGAGGAAGGCTGTGCTAAACTCTGAGGCCCTAATTGTCTTGGTCAGCCTCATTGCACCCAAACCATTAGCCCTGGACCCCATTTCAGCTCAGGTCTGGGTCATCGGGCCTGATCTGAGCTGCCTGTTCCTGAATTATTGTTCAGATTTTACGGATTGACTTTGAACCCAGCTCATGACCTTGTCTCTGCATGATAATAGTTGGACTGTCAGTGGGACCTGTTTCTGTCATGACCCCACTGGGTTGCTGTGGGACAGCCTTACCTGGGTAGTGGCCACCCTTGGCTCCATATCTCCCCTCCTGAAACTTCATCACCCAAACCCCATCCATTGCCAACACATTGCCCCTCCAGGAGTCATAATGCAGGGGCAACCAGAGTACTAAGTGAAGTAAATTTTGCGCAGATTATAAACTGGTTTGGGAGAGGTTTCAATACCTCGCTAGCTGGCCAGGCTACAGATCTAAGGAGCACTCTTGGGAAAGAGCTGAATGGGCCAAAATCAGAGTTTTCACAGCAAATACCCCTCAAAACCCAGAGTGTTGTGAGGTGTGAGGTCACACCATGATGGGAGGAAAAGCTGTACTGGGTCCCAAGTGCATGCATAAGCCCTAATTGTCCTGACCAGACTTTCTTGGAACCTCAAGCCATAACCTCTGCCCATGCTCAGGAGCCCCATTTCAGCCCATTTGCTGGTCTGAGCTGCGTCATAGGTGTGTCTGTGCCTAGTCCTACTCACCGTTGCTCCTGCATTGTTAGGATTTCCTGGAGTGACCTTAAACCTGACTTGTTATGTCACCTTTATCTGAAGATTACCGTACTGTTGACAGGACTTGTCACTATCACAACCCTGTACTGTTCTCCGTGCCCAGTCATGTCAATTCTCTGTCTGTGCTATGGTCGCCCACAGCCCACACTTCTTTGTGGAGCAGCCTCATGATTGCTCCTCCCTGACAGGCTATGGGGGTTGTAGGAGAATGGAAAGTCCTGCAAGGGGTGGCTGGGAAGGAGAGGGAAATAGAAGAGGTCTGAGAAGAGTGGCTTTTCCCATCTCCTGCCGCTAATTCTTGTGTTTCTGACAGCTGATGTGCTGATAAAACGCTATCCAACAAGCATGCCTGTGAAGTGAATTTTGTTTCTCCAGCACTTCAGGAGGAGCAGCAATGGTTCCCACTCTTTCTGAAGGTAGATAGCCATTCGCCTTGTTCCTGCTGGGAGCTACCTACTTCAGAAAGATTTCTGTGTGGTGGATCAGCCTCTGTTAAGGCTGACGGAAGATCTGAAGGCAGCATCTTTTTTATTCCCTGGGGAAACATCCAAATTCTGGTCACTACTACCTTGTGAGCAGACAAGTTACCTCCTTTCCTCCTCCTACCACAGCTCTAGGATGACCCTATTGCCTTTTCCCATTTCTCCTCTTTTTTCTTTTTTTAAATTTTTTTTTCTTTTTCCTGTAAGGATCTTAGCAAGTCCATGTGGAGTCAGACACAATTTCTGCAGCTGCACCTAGAGAGCGGGCTCCAAGTCACCCTTTAGCTTATCTAGACCTAGTAGTGGGGAAAAAGAGACCATAGTTTTGCTGTGACACTGCTGGTTCTTCAAATCCCTATCAGAGCAGCACGTTCCACTGCTTCTGCCCATTCTCTGGCCAGCAGCAGTGCTACGGTGGACTCAGAATCCATCCCCTCACTGTTGGGGCAGGGCCAGTTGATGACCTGACTTTGCCTCCTGCACAGCATTTTGAAGTTCCCATTATACGCCCCATATGGTCACACCTGGAAGGACTGAGGAGGAAAAGGTGATGAAGGCAAAGCCTCACTGGTAGTGATCCACCAGGCCAGAGTATGATTAATAATTAGAAGAACATGTAAACAGCAGGGAGATGCATCATTATACAGCTAAAGGACAAATAATATAAATACAGAGAGGGGTAAAGCTTGTCCTGTCATCCTTGAGGACACGTAATATCAACTAAAGCCAGAGGAAAAGAACAGCAAAGAGCCTCTATTCATCAGGGAACACATGCTGCTGTTTAAAAGACCTTCTGAGTGTGGACGGGTTATTTGCGTGTTCAGAGTTAAGTGTGTACTTAGGAGCGCTCCTAAATAGAGGCCTAAAGGCCATCAGGATTTGACCCAGATCACATAACGATTTAGTGAGGTTGTAGGAAATAATCTCTGGATATTCTGTCCCTCACTCCAGCCAGAGAATCATGATGCCTCTCTAGGCACTTTTACTGGCATAATCCTGGGGGGAAAAGTAGGAAAACAAAACAGGATTTCCATTTGATCAAGATAAAGCTGTAGCCAGAGCTGATAACAGGTTACTTGATAAAATGCTGGTCATGTACGCTTAGTGATTGTTGCTTAATTTGTTTAAGCTGAAAAAGCCTATTTCTACAGTGGAATACAAATTAGGGTAATTATGTTGTGATAGAGTACTGCATGTGTAAGATGAAAGCTTTTCTTTACAAAAGCCTCTTCATCACTTCAGTCGAAGAAAATAAAATCCTGCTTAAACAACATGTTGTTTTCTGTATTTCCATTTGAACAAAAGAGTTTTAATCTTTTTTTTTCCTCTACAATATTGCACGGCTTGGTTTTCCAGCACTTTTACTTTTGACAATCTCACAGTGAAACCCTCCAGCAGATATTCCAATATGTAAATATAAAAGGCTGAGGTAAACATAGTAATGTATAATTGTTTCACAGCCTCCATAAACTATTATCCAGGTACTCAGGGTTGTTGGGTTTTTTTCTCATTCTCCTGTCAGAGTTGCTCCTAAGCTTTCTTCTGTCTTAGTACTCTATATGTGTCATAAAAACACAACATACAGTGGTGTTTGTAGTAGGTTAAAATAAAGTACTGATTTTTTTAGATGTGTTTTATGAGATATAAGCAGCGTCTAGCCTCTGTATTTACTAGCACTACTGGTTTCCCTCAAGAGTCGAAATAGATACAGCCAGATCATCTGATTACAAATCACACAGACACAGATCAAAAGCAATCCATTGCAGGTATATATGTATCCATGGTAATTCTTTTCATTTCAACGTATAAAAATCTTCATTTCCACTTTGTATGTGAATTGTAGTTACTGTTTCACACAACACATCTAAAGCATCAGCATGAAATGCTTACTGCACAGCCTTACCCTTACTCAACGTAAATACACACTTGCACACTTATCCAAACGATCTTCTCCAGACCATCTTTATTCACACAAGCAAATCTTCTTGTAATTAGTTCCAGCAAATTGCTGTGTGACTAAGATCTACTTGCAGAAGTACGAATTTGCTGGATTGTGCCCTTGGTTAACATGACAGGTGAGAAAATCGATTTCCTTGTACAGGAAAAGTAGACAATGTTAAAGTGAACATACAGAGAATCATTATTCATTCTCTTCACACTAGAATTCAAAACCAGTATTTGAAGTTTGGGGAAATTGTCTTAATTAGGATTATTTTAAATGATGACAATTTAAAGGCAGGCAATTTAATTACCAGGAAGACAGATCAAAGCAAATGCTTGAAATGGACATTTTAAAATGACTTATCAAGGAAGATGGAATTTAATAAACTAAAGGGGGGAAAGAAAATAAATATGCAGATTGCCCAAGTACTCCCCTCCCAGGGAGCTAAGAAGACTCCCTCCCTGGCTTCATGTGCTTGACTGGAAAACCAGTCATGCTTGTAAGAAATAGATATGTCAGACCTGGTATGTGCACATGTACAGAGAAAGACAGAGAGTTGTTTCTATCTGCAAAAGAAAATGTTATTTTCTAGCTTACTTTTGCAAAAGTAAGGTTGTTATTTACACATTCAGGCTACATTGCCGTATTTGCAAGTACAGTAAGGTGTCTGAATTATAGCATTTACAGCTACGATTGACTGTGATACAAGAAGGCACCTAAAAATGGCAGATATAATTGGACTTGCAGCAGCACAGAGCCACACTGACTCACAGGAGTCTGACCAGGGGAGCAGAGTGTACCTAGTCCTACCTGCCCTTAGCAAGGTATGAATATGCCAAACAGAGGCATGATGAGTGGAACAGTTCTCATACCTCTGCGTATTGGTGCAGGGGGATCTAAAATTGCTCAATACTTTCTATAGGGACGTATCACTGTTTGCTTATTCGTGTTGTGTTCTCATTTGTTCATGATGTCTAGTGACCTGAGTTAAAACATATTTCCAGAGTCTCTAAAATTAGAGTACAGTATGAGAAGCAGAAGTCACTTCCTAAGTATCTATCCTTCGTGTAAGAAAATTTCTTTAGTCTCTTACTACTGTGTTTGCTTTTGTTACATTCAATAAATTGAAGGTCACTAAACAAAAGGCATAATATGATTAAAAGGCAAGCAAAAGAATTAGTAAAGTTTTAGACCCTTAAAAGGTCAGGGAAAGTCCACTAGATCTTTGTGACTCTATACAATAAGCGACTTTTCAGGCACAGATTTTTAATTGTGGTTTTTTCCTTTCCCAAATGAAGAGGTTGGCAGTATATGCTATGGGAATATTTTCATTGTGTTGTTTGGTGAGTCTTCGCACTGAGATTAACTTGTCTCCTTCTGACATCACTTGCAGTATTTTTTTCTGTATTCCGAAATAAAGAGCATGTTTTCTCCATTCTGGTTCTCCAAAGCAATGTTTGCAGTCACACATTCATCAGATCACACCATTGATTCCATAATATAGAAGTATCACATATTACAGTAGCACATATTTTGACGAATAATATTCAAATGTTTCGTTATGATGTTGCTCTTAGGTTTGGCTCTGGCAAAACAGAGTACAGGGGGTTATCTCTGTGGTCCCAAACTGACCAGCTCAGGGCACCTGACCTAGCAGAACTCTGGGTGACTATTGCCATAACACGCTTGTATTTTCAGAAGATCATTCTGCCCTCTGAACATTCCACCAACATCCTGTGGCAGTTGCCCCTGTGCATCTGACAGCTGAATTGGTCCTCGGTGAATTTTTAGCACATGGAACTGTGCGCGCAACTTTGGTTAACAATAACATGTTGCTTTGGGAGCTCTGTGCATGCAACTCCCTGCTTACAGTGCCAAAAATTATGCTGGAAGGGAAATGTAAGTATGTGTAGTATTAGTCTAATTATTAAGTAGAATTGGAATCTGCTGCTCCATGAATATCAACCAGAGAAGGAGCGTAGCGGATGCTCGTCAGCAGTGGCTGAGATGCATCTTCTGCATTCCTTTAAACGGAAATCACATCCATAGCCGAGAGACTAATTATTTTGGAACCTGAGGGAAATGCAGCCTATATAAGAGCGAGAGTGATCTGCAGTTAAGGATCAGTGAGCCAGCTAATGGCTGGTTAGTCAGGAGGGTACAACTCCAGAATGTTAATAAAACGTGCCTGAAGTCCAACATCTCAGGGAAGAGGCTGAGTGCTGACGAAGATATATGGAGACAGAGGCTCTGCTGTTTTCTACCACTGAAATACTCCTTTAAAGCAGGTTTAAAATCTGTTCTGAGACTTGTTTATGAATTTCAAAATACCAGCAGGATAATAAAACAAAACTCACTGTGGCCGAAGCAAATGCAGCTTATAAAAGCAAAATATTACTGTTTTGCAAAGTGCATAAAATATGTTCTACACTTACAGCACAGGTGTACAGCCCAGTGCTCTTGTGCAGGAGAGGCCTGGCTGGTTTTCATCACACCCTTGCTAATATAGATCATGACTTATTAACCAGAACAGCGTGTGACATTTTAAAGTATTANCCCTTATAGAAGCAGTTCTCGGGGAAAATGAAACTTTCTGCATTAGACCTTAAAGATGAATACAGCCATACTGAATGTTATGCTGTTAACAGCAGACTTCTGCAAATAATGTTGTCCCTTGTAGTCTAACCTCTTCTTCTACAAGAGTTTATAATGCATAGTCTAAACTATCTGATTCTTCCACCTCCTCCTCTACCTCTGCTACCAGTTCTTGTAGCCATTCACTTCCAAAAACTTATTTGAAAGGGATCAGAAAGATTTTATACCAATTACACTGCTACAAGAACTCAACTGTTATCAATTTAGTTACTCCAATTTACAACACCCTAATTAAACTTGTTCTCAAGTTGCCCAAAGCACCCTCAGCAGATATTTTTGTAGTTTTCACCTTCTGAAAACTGAGACATTTCAGTGAATTAATCTTTTTGCTGGTAATATATATTATTTAGATAAAATAATTTTAGGAGTTACACTTCAGAATAAATGAATGTGTATATATATGTATATATATATACACACATAACAAGGCTGTAGGAGAACTCACAAGTAGCCCAGAGCCACAGAAGGACTTCTGCTCCATTGGGAAATATTAAGTGTCCTGTCTGGAATATTTAACAGTGGTAAGTTTNAGCAGTGGCTGAGATGCATCTTCTGCATTCCTTTAAACGGAAATCACATCCATAGCCGAGAGACTAATTATTTTGGAACCTGAGGGAAATGCAGCCTATATAAGAGCGAGAGTGATCTGCAGTTAAGGATCAGTGAGCCAGCTAATGGCTGGTTAGTCAGGAGGGTACAACTCCAGAATGTTAATAAAACGTGCCTGAAGTCCAACATCTCAGGGAAGAGGCTGAGTGCTGACGAAGATATATGGAGACAGAGGCTCTGCTGTTTTCTACCACTGAAATACTCCTTTAAAGCAGGTTTAAAATCTGTTCTGAGACTTGTTTATGAATTTCAAAATACCAGCAGGATAATAAAACAAAACTCACTGTGGCCGAAGCAAATGCAGCTTATAAAAGCAAAATATTACTGTTTTGCAAAGTGCATAAAATACGTTCTACACTTACAGCACAGGTGTACAGCCCAGTGCTCTTGTGCAGGAGAGGCCTGGCTGGTTTTCATCACACCCTTGCTAATATAGATCATGACTTATTAACCAGAACAGCGTGTGACATTTTAAAGTATTATATAAATGCTAGCTGTTTAATACTCACAAGAAACAACTCAGGTCAATACTATAGCTTTGTTTTGTGGACAGAGGGAACAAAGTGGAACTCACTTAAAGGTTTTGACAGAAAAACCTGTAGGAAATACCAAATTGCTACTTAAGATGTATTACATAAAACAGTTGTTGTATCATTTTGCTTGATATAGTGCATGCAGCTGTGGAGTAAGTGCTGCAGACTAAATATATTAGTAAAATAAAAAGAACACCTTGTTCCTTAAAATGTGCTCTCTCAGAGGTCCAACTTCTGTGATCCTATGAGCCCCACACCCAGGCTTGCATAGCGCTGAGGGCCACAGGATGGATCCAACACACCTCGGAGAACTGAGCGACAGGGAAATTGCAGGAGTAGCTCAGAGGCAGGTGACAGCCCAGCAGCCCCTTGCATGCACCTGGAAGTGGACACAAGTCCGTGTCATGGTGACCCAGCCACAACAGCCTCCACAACTTCATTCCTTCACACTGCAGCAAGACACTCTGGCTCAAATCCCTCTGTCCATTGCCCTCTGAGAGATTCCAGTCAAGCATGGAGTCCTTTTCTAGCTGTGGGAAGAGGCAGGTGTTTTGCACCTTTTACACCTCAAACCACAGAACCAGCCCCATTGCTTAAATATATTTGCTGTTGGCAGAATTATAATAGTTTCCTGAACAACAGGGACAGGCATTTTTTATCTGAGAAAGGTGCTAATGAGACTGTGATACTGTCCCCAAGACATTCTATAGTGTCACCCTTATAGAAGCAGTTCTCGGGGAAAATGAAACTTTCTGCATTAGACCTTAAAGATGAATACAGCCATACTGAATGTTATGCTGTTAACAGCAGACTTCTGCAAATAATGTTGTCCCTTGTAGTCTAACCTCTTCTTCTACAAGAGTTTATAATGCATAGTCTAAACTATCTGATTCTTCCACCTCCTCCTCTACCTCTGCTACCAGTTCTTGTAGCCATTCACTTCCAAAAACTTATTTGAAAGGGATCAGAAAGATTTTATACCAATTACACTGCTACAAGAACTCAACTGTTATCAATTTAGTTACTCCAATTTACAACACCCTAATTAAACTTGTTCTCAAGTTGCCCAAAGCACCCTCAGCAGATATTTTTGTAGTTTTCACCTTCTGAAAACTGAGACATTTCAGTGAATTAATCTTTTTGCTGGTAATATATATTATTTAGATAAAATAATTTTAGGAGTTACACTTCAGAATAAATGAATGTGTATATATATGTATATATATATACACACATAACAAGGCTGTAGGAGAACTCACAAGTAGCCCAGAGCCACAGAAGGACTTCTGCTCCATTGGGAAATATTAAGTGTCCTGTCTGGAATATTTAACAGTGGTAAGTTTTAGTCTAAGAAGGGAAGTGAAATGGTCAGACCATGGTCTCCACGCTCATATGGTGCGATGCCAGGTCAGATGATGAATTTGCACCTGCAAGGAACAGGGCAGCACCAGACTATAATGAGGGGTCTTGCTGATGGTTGTGCTTTAAATGGTATTTTTGTTACCTTTTGGATATGGATTGTTGGAATTTTTTAACACCAGCCGTTTTATCACACCCCTATAGGGAGTTGAATTAAGAATGTCCAAAATATCCCATACAACCAGTAACAGACACAGATACCAAATACAGTATAGGAGCGTTAAATAAAAGTTTATACTTATTTCCACATTCTTTTGCCTTCAATAAGCTCTGGCATCTTTTTCATATTTGTAACCCCACATCGGTAGAGATGGACATAAATTTGAAACAATACTTTGGCATACTTCCCAAAAAATGAGTTCATAAGATGAGAAATGGATTCTTAACCGAAACTGCATGTTTGTAATTGGTTTTGACCTGTTTTCATTTCCACGTCATTTGTAATTTTGCAACAATGAAGTTTGCAAGAAAAAAACTCATTGAGTGTTTACAGTGAGACCCTTCCAAAATGCAGTCAGTGTGTTTGGTATTTGAAAACACGGCCACAGCTCATGAAGTCCCAGAGTGAAAGGAAATCTGGACTGAGTTTTCAAAAGTGGAAAATGGAGATTTGCGCACACAATTGGGTGCTGGGTTGCACAGCTGCAGTGGACTGTCCCCTGACTGGGAACTGGAGTAACCAGCCAAGAACTGGAGCAACCAGTCACAAACTGGAGCTTGCCTGCATTGCAGTGCTGGGGAGGAATAGCAGCCTCCCTTATTTCAGTGATGCTATGGTGTGTTCATTATGTAGAGATGATGTAAGAAATGCTGCTTTCCTAATTCAAAGGGGAAATCAAAGGACTACGAGCTGTTTTCTTGCTCAGAACCACCTATACCTGCCTTTTCTGTGCTTTTTCTGAGCTGTGCTAGCAAGTGCTTGAGTGGAGATGACAACAGCATTGCAGATTTCTGCTCAGTTAACTGCCCCAAAAAGTACCTTTTCCCAAAATACTTCAAATTCCGAAGCAGACTAATGCTGCTGGTTTGACTTGTGGCTTCCGTGTCAGATTCCTGAGGACACCTTCAAGCCCTGCATTCCCCAATGGGCTTCCTGGAACCTCCATGCACACCACCTCCACCCATAGCACTGGACCTTGTTTTGGCTCAACCATGCCCCATTGCAGGCCCATCTCTGCACTGTCTCTGGCCAGAGCTGGGCCTAAGGCCATGGGGAGCTTGTCTCCTGGGCTCACTGCTTCCCAAAAGTGTCAGGGGCTTTCAGTTCCCCAGCACCCATCAAGGGTCATGGCCAGCCCTGGGGTCCCTGCAACACCTCACTCCCTATCCCCACTTCTGCTGCACCTCCCAAACCCCCTGTTTTTTGCAACAAACCTACACGAGGATCGGGGAAGATAACCATCAGTCTCACCTGAACATAACCATTCCAAAACAACTGTGGTTTCCTGCACAGACTGCACTATACCTTCTGATCAAGACTTTGGGGAAAAAAGTCATGTGTCCTTTTCACGATTGCGATTGTTCACAGACACGACTATACAGACAGTTTCTGTGTGTCCAGGTAGTTTTCTACCACATGGAACTGCAGTTTCTTTTGCTGTCTGTTTTCTTTTCCACTTTTTTTTTTCATCCTGTTATTCAAACTTCATCTACTGGTGTAATATATACGTTGCATTATCTCTGAAACCACTGTGCTCATAATCTAGTAATCAAACCCTAACAACGGCTGAAGATCACATCCCTCACAGCTTCAGTTCGTTAAACCTAAATTTTGTGTGGATTCTGACAACTTGAGGGCTTCTGCCTGAGAAGCTGACTCAGACCAATCTGACTTTTTTTAAATAACACTATACTCTTCACTGTACTCTTCTCTAGACCTGGTTGTTTTATTTCCTCAGCTGTTCTTATTTGCATTACTTAAGGAATAGTATTGTGTCTCCAGTCTTCATTAAACATTGTTTGTAGTCCACATTTGCAGCCTTCAGTGGACAGGAAAATACATTTCAAAGACCAAACATCAGTAATGAGCTATTACAGCTGATGTAGCAGAGCTATAGCCAATGTCATTGGCATTTTTTAGTCCATACAACTTTCTGGCCTCAAAAATCTGTTTTCTCTCAGTCTGCTCAAAGGCAATCTTTTACTGGATTTTTGATCAGGACAATGCAGCAATCTTTGAACCTCAAGACAGTGAAAAATATTTTTTAATTTTACTTTTCAAAAATGGCTAGCTCTTTTTCTCCTGACCTATAGACAAAAGAGCTAGGAGTTAGGAGGAAAACATTTGACAGACTAGCTCTGTATTGAAAAGCATCATTGAGTGATCTGGGGAAAGTCAGCTGAGATCTGGCTGACCTGCCAAGCCTTGAAAATTGTGTCTTGTGCAGAAGAGTGAATTGTTGTTCTTCATCCACACTGAGAAAAAGCAGGCTGCCAGGGATCTTACCTGCACAGAGAATGGCCATGTCTCTGGAGGCTTTCAGAGCCATGGGACAGTGCTCTGTTACCTGCCCTGCAGCAGAGCGTGTGCTCAGGGTGCAGCTATGCGGGGTGTTGGGTGTTTATCCAAAATGCTGAGCACTTTGTCCACTGATTCATATGGAAAATGAGTGAAGAGTCACATCTGTTTGTAACACCTCACAGGACTAGGTCGTGACTCTTACTCTCTAGCACATTACTGTTTGCTTGACATCAATTTTAAAACCTACTATGCACGCCTTTCTGTGTCACTCTGCTGAGATCTTACTCTTGTCAACAAACTTGCCCACTATTTCTGCTCCTCCTGGACTTGCATGGTGCTACATGAGATACCTTCATGTTGCTTACATAAAGAATTAAATGTCTCAACTCTGATTCCTTTACAAATGTTCTTTTCCTCTTTGTAAGTCTCTCTATAGATTTGATTTGGGTCTCATCCTTCCATCAATACACCATAATTCCTGTTAACTTCAGAGGGTGTTCTCTATGTGAAACAGCGTCTGCACATGGCATGAGCCAATATTGTAATAATGCAGAAATTTGTGGCATTTCTTTTTTTTTTCCCAGTACATTTATTACTATTTTACAGACTTTTTGTAGCCTGCATAAGCCTCTGAATTTATTTTAAACCTTGTTGAAGGTCTAATTTAATGTATTTTAAATATTTATTGTTTTCAGAGTATTACAACTTTTAAGGACATTATGAAAGTAAGATCTTTGTTCTATAAAATACACTTACATTGTGTTTTTCTAAGTACTTTCTACATTTGTTCTCTTAATAGTTTTTCCAAACTTTCTCACAGTTAGTGAGAGTTTCCTGATGACGACAGAGTATTGTATTGCCATTTTTGTGGTTTTGCCTCCATCTTTTTTCTGGGACAGATATTCAGAGATATATCACTCTCTCGCAGCAGATAAATCTATCCATTGCCATTTTGGTATTTTTTCTTTCTTCCTCAGGTGGATATTCTTTGCTTTTTGTGACACAATGTCTTTACAGGGAGAGATACTAATCTTGGCACACTTGGAAATATATCTTAGCGTAAATATTTGGTTGCCTTTCAGTATACAGCTGGTTAAGGCCTGGCAATCACAGCTGCTGATTCATTTGAGTTAAAAGTAGTGCCATTTTCAACCTCTCTGTACTTTTGTTCAGGTGGATCCACCAGATAGATATGAAATATTGGCATTTATCCATATTACCGTAGAGAAAGAATAACCCTCCCCACCAAGTCCAGAATAAATATTTTATTTGAGTGTTTTATGCATGTATTTCCCTCCTACCATAAATTACAATGTGTCTATGACAAGGGGTTTTTTGGTACCTACATTCTACTGCTTACCTCTACCCAGATGTTAATGCACCAGGTTCTTAGCTGAGGAGGTTCTGTATTTACCACCATGTTAAATTTAAAAACATAAACTTGATGAATCCAAGAAACTCTCAATATGGAAGCTAAATACACTTTCTTGGCTCTGCTTCCTCAAGTGTATGTTGGCCTCTGCTTGTCAGATATGCTATAAAATAGGGTGAAACTGGAATTATTTACTACACCATTGCATTGGGGATAAAAATGGCACAAGTATGTGATTTCAACAAAGAATTTTGCTTCATCTGGATCTCTGTTGAAGGCACAGTCAGAATAGCTGGAGGCCGTCTCTGCAGGAGATGGCTAGAGCTAGATGGCCACCAGTCTAGGGTGATGACTTCAGCCTATGGTTTGGGTAGGGTCCCTGCCCAGTTGGAGGAGTTACCATAAGCTGATTCCTGTTTCCTTGCAGAGGGAACCCTAGGCTGGAGCAGTACCCAAACTGCAACGTCATCTTTAATGGGTGAGAATGGAACATAAGTGTCACATCAGTGCTTGCAACCTCTTGCCCAAGACAGGCTTCTGATTTGTTATGTCTCCAGATACGTACTCCAGATATATGTATGTATACTACAACTATACATGTACCCAGGTGAGGGTCAGAAATCAGAAAAGCACTTCAACAACACTTCAACAGCGGATTTGGATGTGACTTATGTGCCTTAATCTAAAAATAAAATAAAATAAAATAAAATAAAATAAAACAAAATAAAATACAAAAAAACCCTAACTGCAAAACATATTTTATGCTTCTCCTGATGTCACCAGTGTACTAGATGACCCTTGAATGCACTGATTGCATTCAAGAACATGTAATGCCACACAAAAACATAGTTAAAATGCTGGGACACCAGGCTATAAGCTGTTCTTTGCTTAAAAGATCTGCTCTCAACTCCTTAACCACAGGTTTGCAGGCCCTGGGGAATTACTGAGTTCTGGTCTGGCTTCCCAGGATTATTTATGTATTTGGCTACGTATCTTCCCTCTTCTGGCTGGCTGCCCTACCCCCTAGGCTTTTATGTGATATATCTTCTTGCCTGCCTTCCTTCTGGCCTCATAACTCTTGCATTCCTGCCTCTGCCACAACCCTGGGGTAATGGATGTGGCCCTCACTCAGCTGCTTTCCAGTTGCAAGGCTCTCCAGGACAGTCGTGCTGTACTCCTCGACCCTACAACAGCTCTTTGCCCACTTCACTTGAAAGTTCTCCCTTATCACTGAGACTGTCTCAGAAAACAAATTCAAACTCTCATTTGAGAGCAAATCAAGCTGCAGAAGCCTTAATGAGGAGTGGGGATGAAAGTACAGCATTTCTGACCTAGCTTTGAGAAGCTCCCTGATCAATATTGGGGGTCTAATAGATTGTCTTTTGAAAATAAGTATTTAATGTTAAACATTTCACTCTTTTTTTTTTTTTTTTTCTAAATGCCTCTTTG
>WEIS01079388.1:9073-26341 GCA_013389965.1 Todus mexicanus
CCCTCCTCCAGCAATCATGCTGACTCTTCACTCTCAGATCTCTTTCTTAAGATCACCAACAAGAAAACCTTCCCAAGAGTCTTGCACAGACAAATTAGCTGGTAACACGTTTTCTGCCCTATTTTACCCAGGTTAATCTGCAATTGCAGACAACTGCCTAGTTTTCCTAAGCCTGCAGCTGATCCTATCTTCTGTGTCCGAAACTGCTGCCTCCTCATTAACTGCACCAATAATGAGAAAGGGAAGGCTCATTTTAATTCCTTAATGGTGGAATTACCAGTGCATGAAGCTAGCTGATGATGTCAGCCCCCAGCATCACTTCTCAAAGGGTGGTAATACTAGAAAGAATGTTCTGGCTGTTCTGTTTTTCATTGAAATGGCTGAATATACAGAAAATGTCAACAGATCTTATTATTACTTATTTTCCTCAGCCAGCATTTTGGCTACTGGGCAATCCATGTAGTTGGAAAACACTTCGTAAGTGGACGCCAATCGAGAAAAGAGTGTTTTCATCTACCAAAATGTGAAGGACAGAGCTCCATGGCAGTGGAGGGTAATGCATTTTCGGATTTCCCAGCAATTTTATTGTTACATCAGTTGTCACAGTAGTATCCTTGTGCTACCTTGTTGGAGTTACAGATTTGTTAACAGAGGTGGTAAATAATTTGGGTTTTTTAGATATGTGTTTAAAATGGGTAATAAGACTATAATTATAGGTATAAATGCTTGTTCTTACTTAAGTGCTGACTCTAGAGATTTAACACCGATGCCTCATTAATTCCTACTCTTGAGTTTTGCATCAGCAAGCTCATTTAATGTCTCTAAAATATGTGCTTTTCTTTCAAACAAAGCTGTTTTTCACATGTAAGAAAGACATTCCATCAGCTACATGAACCAAAAATGTTCTTTAGCCTTTTACCCTTTTCCTTCCAAAGAGAGAAAATTAGGTCTTAGCATTTCAGGTTCTGGGGAACACATGAATCTTCAGTAGCCTAGAATGAAGCAATTATGTTGTCTCCGTGCAAATGTGATATTCAAGAAGGTACAATTTTCTTAAATTATATTTCTGTTAATTACTCTGAGCATTTCTAACTAAGCTGTGAAAGCTAACTTGATTGCTCTCAACTACAGAATTTGGAATAAAGCCAAGATGAAAATGGCTTCTATTTCCTAGTTGAAGAACCAAACTTTAGAAAAATACGCTGACATTATCAATGAAGTAGCTACATTTTCTGTTTGAACCTTCTCTTTTTAAGTTTAATTTGTCAAACTGCAGAATCTTTTCCACTAAAGAACCTTTCATCTTACGCTTTTTCTAAAATCCATCATTTCTTTATAACCTGTCTCAGAAATAACAATGAATATTCTTAAAATAAAATTCAATGATCTCAAACTGGAAAGCTTTAAATAATGTCTTATTTATACTTTTTCTCGATTAGTCTTACTTACATCTTTTAAAATAAAAATGTTAACTACTTTTGAGGTTGCTCTTCCTAAAAATTCATGATTATGTAGTGATTATGTGTATTTGTCTATTTCCTCAAAAACTTCTGTTTGCAATGACTGTAAATCAAACTTGATGTTTTACAACACGAAGTTGCCAAGGTTTTGTGAAAATCCGTAGCTGGCTGAAGAAGAGGAGCCAGTGCTTTATGGCGTGCACTGAGGGAGACATAGTTATAATTCAGATCCCTCCCCATTTTAAGAGCCAGGGATCAGATGCTCATACCAGGTAGTCAGACGGCAGCTTCAAACCAAAACTGCTGAGTCAGCCAGGGAGGTAGGGGCAGGAGAAAAAACAGGGAAAATCTGTGAGGAAGAAGAAAAGGTAAGGACAATATGATGGTGCTGAGGGTACTAAAAGTACAGAGCAAGTAGCCAGAGAGGTACAGAGAGAAATCCACAAAAACGGAGGGTTCCTGCTACGCTGCTCATGGAGGAAGACTCAGACATTCTGAATCATACTTGATAGAATCAGGTAAGAGGAAAAGCTACGCACTGTTGCATTAAAGCATGAAGTAATTTGGCAAAAAATAAACCCCCTTGCATTCCGGCTCATCCTCAGATATCAGAGGGTCTGTGAGCGGCTAGGTTTAGACTCTGAGTGATATCCAGTTTGGTGATGTAAATTCAGTATTACAGAATCACAGAATCACAGAATGTTTAACGCTGGAAAAGACCTCTCAGATCATTGAGTCCAGCCTATGACCTACCACCAAGACCCAGCTAAACCCTGCCACTAAGTGTGNCGGAAGTGTAGAAAGAACTGAATCTTGTTTCCTTAAGGATAAGAAAGAAAAAAAATAATCAAGCCCTGGACAATTATGCTTCTTGTTCCTGTGGAGAGGTTTGGAAATTAGATACTGTGCAGCTGTGAAACAACCCTCCTCCAGCAATCATGCTGACTCTTCACTCTCAGATCTCTTTCTTAAGATCACCAACAAGAAAACCTTCCCAAGAGTCTTGCACAGACAAATTAGCTGGTAACACGTTTTCTGCCCTATTTTACCCAGGTTAATCTGCAATTGCAGACAACTGCCTAGTTTTCCTAAGCCTGCAGCTGATCCTATCTTCTGTGTCCGAAACTGCTGCCTCCTCATTAACTGCACCAATAATGAGAAAGGGAAGGCTCATTTTAATTCCTTAATGGTGGAATTACCAGTGCATGAAGCTAGCTGATGATGTCAGCCCCCAGCATCACTTCTCAAAGGGTGGTAATACTAGAAAGAATGTTCTGGCTGTTCTGTTTTTCATTGAAATGGCTGAATATACAGAAAATGTCAACAGATCTTATTATTACTTATTTTCCTCAGCCAGCATTTTGGCTACTGGGCAATCCATGTAGTTGGAAAACACTTCGTAAGTGGACGCCAATCGAGAAAAGAGTGTTTTCATCTACCAAAATGTGAAGGACAGAGCTCCATGGCAGTGGAGGGTAATGCATTTTCGGATTTCCCAGCAATTTTATTGTTACATCAGTTGTCACAGTAGTATCCTTGTGCTACCTTGTTGGAGTTACAGATTTGTTAACAGAGGTGGTAAATAATTTGGGTTTTTTAGATATGTGTTTAAAATGGGTAATAAGACTATAATTATAGGTATAAATGCTTGTTCTTACTTAAGTGCTGACTCTAGAGATTTAACACCGATGCCTCATTAATTCCTACTCTTGAGTTTTGCATCAGCAAGCTCATTTAATGTCTCTAAAATATGTGCTTTTCTTTCAAACAAAGCTGTTTTTCACATGTAAGAAAGACATTCCATCAGCTACATGAACCAAAAATGTTCTTTAGCCTTTTACCCTTTTCCTTCCAAAGAGAGAAAATTAGGTCTTAGCATTTCAGGTTCTGGGGAACACATGAATCTTCAGTAGCCTAGAATGAAGCAATTATGTTGTCTCCGTGCAAATGTGATATTCAAGAAGGTACAATTTTCTTAAATTATATTTCTGTTAATTACTCTGAGCATTTCTAACTAAGCTGTGAAAGCTAACTTGATTGCTCTCAACTACAGAATTTGGAATAAAGCCAAGATGAAAATGGCTTCTATTTCCTAGTTGAAGAACCAAACTTTAGAAAAATACGCTGACATTATCAATGAAGTAGCTACATTTTCTGTTTGAACCTTCTCTTTTTAAGTTTAATTTGTCAAACTGCAGAATCTTTTCCACTAAAGAACCTTTCATCTTACGCTTTTTCTAAAATCCATCATTTCTTTATAACCTGTCTCAGAAATAACAATGAATATTCTTAAAATAAAATTCAATGATCTCAAACTGGAAAGCTTTAAATAATGTCTTATTTATACTTTTTCTCGATTAGTCTTACTTACATCTTTTAAAATAAAAATGTTAACTACTTTTGAGGTTGCTCTTCCTAAAAATTCATGATTATGTAGTGATTATGTGTATTTGTCTATTTCCTCAAAAACTTCTGTTTGCAATGACTGTAAATCAAACTTGATGTTTTACAACACGAAGTTGCCAAGGTTTTGTGAAAATCCGTAGCTGGCTGAAGAAGAGGAGCCAGTGCTTTATGGCGTGCACTGAGGGAGACATAGTTATAATTCAGATCCCTCCCCATTTTAAGAGCCAGGGATCAGATGCTCATACCAGGTAGTCAGACGGCAGCTTCAAACCAAAACTGCTGAGTCAGCCAGGGAGGTAGGGGCAGGAGAAAAAACAGGGAAAATCTGTGAGGAAGAAGAAAAGGTAAGGACAATATGATGGTGCTGAGGGTACTAAAAGTACAGAGCAAGTAGCCAGAGAGGTACAGAGAGAAATCCACAAAAACGGAGGGTTCCTGCTACGCTGCTCATGGAGGAAGACTCAGACATTCTGAATCATACTTGATAGAATCAGGTAAGAGGAAAAGCTACGCACTGTTGCATTAAAGCATGAAGTAATTTGGCAAAAAATAAACCCCCTTGCATTCCGGCTCATCCTCAGATATCAGAGGGTCTGTGAGCGGCTAGGTTTAGACTCTGAGTGATATCCAGTTTGGTGATGTAAATTCAGTATTACAGAATCACAGAATCACAGAATGTTTAACGCTGGAAAAGACCTCTCAGATCATTGAGTCCAGCCTATGACCTACCACCAAGACCCAGCTAAACCCTGCCACTAAGTGTGGCATCTAGTCTTTTTTTGAACACCTCCAGGGACGGTGACTCCACCACTTCCCTGGGCAGCCCATTCCAGTATTTAATAACCCTTTCTGTGAGAAAGTGACTCCAAATGTCCAACCTAAACCTCCCCTGGCACAGTTGCAGGCTGTGCCCTCTTGTTCTGTCACAAATCGCCTGGGAGAAGAGCCCATCCCCCTCCTGCCTACACCTTCCCTTCAGGGAGTTGTAGAGAGCGATAAGGTCTCCCCTGAGCCTCCTCTTCTCCAGGCTGAACAGCCCCAGCTGCCTCAGCCTCTCCTCATAAGATTTTCCCTCCAGTCCCTTCACTCAATGGCATGCTGCACTTTCCCTCAAGTCGCGCTTGCTGCCAGCTATGGGAAGGGTGCAGCTTACCCAGTTTGGTGCTGTAAGTCCAGTTGTGTTCAATATATTGAACTATCATGATTCAGATGCACTTGATAGAGGACTGCGACTTCCATCTAGTCACATGCTATGCAGCCACATGGCACCCAACGGGAGATGTTTGTGGCTGGATATGTGAGCAGAGCAGTTTGTTGAAGCAACAGGAATACAGGTTCGTATAGATTGTCTGCAATAAATACACTGCAAAAGCCTATACAAGGTTCAAGATTATAAATAGCACACACTGGCTACAGAACACATTAAATTAAAAAACACAACACCATAGAGATTTCTAAGTTTTCCTGAAGAAGCCCTTGGAATAGTCCAGATCTTACCCAAAGGCATCCCAATAGTGGGGAACAGAGGTTCAGCCTGTCAACTGATCCCAGGAGTCAGAGGTAGTCTGCAATGGTATCTTCCC
Organism: Todus mexicanus; assembly: GCA_013389965.1. Taxonomy (NCBI): domain Eukaryota; kingdom Metazoa; phylum Chordata; class Aves; order Coraciiformes; family Todidae; genus Todus; species Todus mexicanus. Next base: position 14,523 of record WEIS01079388.1, read on the forward strand.
TGACTTGTTAACAATGATATCTTCCCTAACAATCATCATTCCTTAAGCCATCTTTATACATTTTTTTACCTTCCAGCTGGAGCTTGAGTGACTCCAGTCATACATACCTTTACTATCACTGAATCATGGAATATATGCTAGGTTGGAAAGGACCTCAAGGATCGTTTAGGCCAACACTTTAAGGTGAAGAAACGCGGTTTCAATGAGCTCGCCCAGCACCCTGTCCAGCTGAGCCTTAAAACTGCCCGATGTAGGGGAATCCACCACTGCCCCCGGCAGATGTCCATGGTGAAAAATTTTCCTCTGGAGTCCAATCAGAACCTACCCTGGAACAACTTGACCCCATTCCCCCTTGTCTTTTCCATGTCATTCTTTCAAAAAGAGAGTCTTCTTCTTCTTGGTAGCCACCCTTTATGTGCTGGTACACGGCAATAATGTCCTCCCTGAGCCTTCTCTTCTCCAGGCTGAACAAACCCAGTTCTCTCAACCTTTTTTCACATGGCAGGTCTTCTAGCCCTCTGATCACCCTCATGGACCTCCTCTGGGCCCTTTCCAGCCTGTCCACATCTATTTGTTGTATGGTGGGGACCAAAACCGAACGTAGTACAGTACAGATAGGTGTAAAATTCCCTTGCTTTGCTTTTAAAGGCACAGATTATGAAAATTCAAGGCACAAGCTTAGTGAGAGGTGGTCACACTTTGGAGGTAGGTAGCCTTTGGGATGAAGCTGTGTTTTGGTATTATAATGAGCAAAGTTTGCACAAAGGAGAGCATTTTGTCAAAAAAAATGACAGACTATTGGCCTAGGATAGCAAATATGCAGCTTTTCAGTTCCATAGTACCATAAAGTTCTCGTCTTCTGCAATAATTCACAGAGTCTGGCCACGGAGTCTTTGCTGCACTTCACCCTCCGTACTGTTTTGTGGGCAATGTTCCTCCAGGGAACCACCGTGGAATGGATTCCTTGCATAGCAGCTGGAGCTGCACTCCATCCTGGAAGCTTCTTCAATATTACACCTTTCCTCAAAGTGAGAATAATGCCATACCTTTTATATAAGTTTATTTTGAAGTCACCCCAAAAATTATTCCACATACACTCACCTGTAAAGCACCTTCACTTATGCATACAGTTTTGGGTAGAATAAGATTTATGTGAGTGAAACTTTATGAAAGTCATCTAAACCAGGCTTTATATATGCTTTAACTTTTTTGGCAGCTGCAGTGCAGACTGAAAAAAAGTGTGATTTAGTCCTCTAGGAAGGAAACAGGAATGATGGATGTATGTGTATGCAATATCTATAGTGTACAGTCCACTAGGCTGATGTGTAGGACAAAGCAAAGTCACCCGTTTTTAATTTTGTAAGAGAAATAGCACTCTGTGTTATTTCAGTCTCAGGTGCAGGGTCATTCCCCAGTAAAATGAAACTTCAAAGAGCTCTGTGCTTGGGACAATGGGTTACCTTGTTGTACTTCATTCAATAAGTACTGATGTTGACAGCTACAAATTTTCAAGATGAAAATGGAAAATCTGGGCAGCCCAATTCAAAGAAGTGTAAATTATTGTTAGAAATATCTGTTAGAATATATGTTGATTTGAAATAAAACCCAAGAGGTTTAGAGATTTCTTTTTACTTAACATTCCACTGCAGTACTGGTAGAAATCTGCGGACATTTTCCTCGTCAGGTTGCACATGTGGGCTTTAAAGAATCTTGTTCAGGAGGCAAGGGCCTTTGTGTTATTAACACATGGATCATGTTACCTGCCAAGTCAATGATCTAGCCCTTTAAAATCAAATCAGTACTGAAAACGAACTACGGAGCAAGTCTTAACACCTACCTACTAAGATGCATTATGTATTTAAAAAAACAACAGTAAACTGCTATGGCGTCATTGAACCGTCAATCCCTGGCTTAGCCACTTGTTGACTGAGTGGAGACTGCACAAATGTCTCAGGCTACAGGACTAAAAAGGATCACACAATTGTGAAACATTCTGCTCTTCCAGAATCATCTGACATAGAGAATGCTGATTTGGAGATGCAAGAGCTTACTTTCATCTTGCAGTAAATAAATTAGTATTCCTTACAGGAATTGCGGAGAGGGAAAGCTTTAGAATAATTTTGAAATCAAGCATGGTTTTTTTCCCATATTGATATTTTGGAGAGGAAAGGACCATAAGAATTCTACATAATGTCTTCAAAGAGGTAATACCATGTTCACAAAGATAAACTACTGATGCTAAGGGACATACTGTAACTTTGCACTGTGATTCTAACTCTGAGGGTACAATTCACCGGGCTAAGAGTTGATGTCTGTATTTAAGCTAAAGGTCTCTATTAGAAATGTGCTTCTGTTGAGTAGCTATTTGTCAGTTCTGTTTATGCAGTGGGGGAAATCTGAACAACCGTGCTCTCTATAGTGATTCATCTTCATAGTGCTGTATCAAGATACCTTCACACGATATGTTTGCTTCTTTACTTATTTATCTTATTTATTTATTTATTTATTTATTTATTTATTTATTCCCACCTGGGTTGGAAAAGACCTACAAGATCATCCAGTCCAACCTTTGACTCTAATCTTTATCACCCCTAAGACACCTCCCTAAGCACCTCATCTCTACGCCCTTTAAACACTTCAAGGGATGGCGACTCGCCCCCCTCCCTAGGCAGCCTGTGCCAGTGATGGGCAACTATTGCAGAGAAAGAATTCTAATGTCCAGCCTAAACCTCCCCCGGTGGAGCTTCAGGCCTTTCCCTCTTGTCCTGTCTTTATTGACTTGTGAGAAGAGACCAGCCCCTGCCTCTCTACAACTTCCTTTCAGAGAGTTGTAGAGAGCAGTAAGGTCTCCCCTCAGTCTCCTCTTCTTAAGACTAAACAGCCCCAGTTCCCCCAGCTCTCCATAGGGACTGTTCTCCAGGCCCTTCACCAGCCTCATTGCTCCTCTGCACCTGCTCCAGCACCTCAGTGTCGTTCTTCTGCTGAGGTTTCCAAAACTGAACCCAGCACTTGAGGTGGGGTCTCACCAATGCCGAGTACAGGGGGATGATCCAATCCCTAGCCCTGCTTGCAGCACTGTTTCTAATACAAAACGGGATGCCATTGGTTTCTTGGCCACCTGGGCACACTGCTGGCTCAGGTTCAGCCTCTTGTCGATTAACAGCCCAAGGTCCCTTTCTGCCTGGAAGGTTTACAGCCACTCTTCCCCCAGCCTGTGGCGTTGCCTGGGTTTGTGGCCCAAGTGCAGGACCCATCACTTAGTCTTGTTGAAGCTCACACAATTTGCTTCCGTCCATCGATCGAGTCTGTCTAANAAGTGCAGGACCCATCACTTAGTCTTGTTGAAGCTCACACAATTTGCTTCCGTCCATCGATCGAGTCTGTCTAAGAACTTCTGGAGAGCCTACCTACCCTCAAGTAGATCAACACTCCCATCCAACTTGGTGTTGTCTGCAAACTTACTGAGGGTCCATTCTATCTCCTCATCAAGGTCATTGATAAAGATATTAAACGGAAGCAGTCCTAACACTGACCCCCGAGGAACTCCACTTGTGACCTGCCACCAGCTGGATTTAGCTCCATTCACCACCACTCTTTGGGCCTGGACATCAAACCAGTGTTTTATCCAGCAAAAAACATGGCCATCCAAGCCTTGAGCAGACAGTTCTTTAATGAGAATGCTGTGGGAGACAGGGTCACTTATCCAGCCACTTGAAATACATGCAGTGGACACCTGGCATGCAGCAGCAGCAGCAGCTAATCTGCTTTACAGATCTATTCCTACTGGACTAAATCCACTTACTAATATAGACGTAGCCAAGTGTAGAGGGCTTAAATGGGGAAGGGACCAAGCAATGCCAAGAGTGTAGGACAGAAGGGGACTTAAGTGCAGTAGCAAGAGTTATATGAGAAATAAGAGCAGAACTACCTTTTTACATTCTTTCACCCCATCACAATGAGAAAGGTTTGGACAAGAAATGAAGGGTCAGCAAATCCACCAAATCCTCCTTCACCAACATACCTAAGCACATAAAAAACGTCCCATTCCTCACAGTAGAAGGAGCCTCTCCCTCCCATTCCTGTGGTATGAAGAGGGACAGTATCATTCAAGTGACTTACTGGAAGATCAGATCCAATCTTGACATATTTCTGCCATAATACAGAAATTTTCTTGGACCTAATGGTGAAATCTTGTCTCACATCAGGAAATACCAACATTGCTCTGCATTTCCAAGTTCTCTTTCTTGGCTGTCCTCCTTCTTCAGCCCCTGAACTGGCCTTCGACCAATTGATGAAACATTAGGTCATAGTCCAGATTATGTGTCTGCATTGGGTCTGACTGAGCCCTCACAGATCTGGGTTTTGCACCGCAGCTGAAAAGGGGTTGCTAACACACAACGCTGTGGCTGCTGCTGAGCAGGGCTGGCACAGCACCAAGGGGATGGGGTGGACAATATCTAAGGATGGGACACAACTGGGACAGTCGACTCAAACTGATGTCACCTCAAAAATAAAAGCTAGAGAAAAGGAGGAGAAGAGGGGCATCAGCGTGTCCTCCAGAACAACTGCTACACCTACTGGAGCCCTGCTTCCTGGGAAAGGGCCAGGCATCGCCTGTTGATGGGAAGCAGAGAATAATCTCCGTTTGCTTTGCTTCCATGTACAGCTTTGCTTTACATTTTCTTCATTAAAGTGCCTTTGTCTTAAGCTATGAGGTTTCTTTTCTATCTTATTGTCTTCCCAGGTCCAGCTTGAGAGGGGTTGGGGGAGTGATAGAGTGGTTTGGTGGGCAGTTGGCGCCCAGACAAGGTCAAACCACCACAGTCTCAATGCAGGCAGCACTGCACTGCTTGTAGCAGCTGACACTGATTTGTTCTGTGCTAGAAAATGATCTTCCCCCAAGTTCAGGTGGAGGCAGTTAAGAAACTGATGAATGTTTCTTCCAATTCAAAATGTTGGGCTTTCTCCCCATTTTTCCTAGAATCAGCATCTCAGTTTAATGACTGCACAGCTCCAAGAAGTGTGGGAATTAATCATACCAGTACCTTGTTTCCGCAGCTTTGTTCTCAGTCTAGGAACTCTCTGGAGCCACATTTCCTGAGCAGCCCAGCAGTCTATAGGTTCCTAACCAAACACTTTTCCCTCTCACTCTGCTTGTTACCGGTGGAGCGCTGGGCGCAGCTGGAGGGGCACAGCTGCAGAGGAAGAGCACAATGCAGAGCAGCCTTGCTACTCTGCATTTCCCAGGCCGTGTAATTAGATCAGCACGGGGAATTCTTGCATGGAAGTGAGTCAGCTTAAAGATTTGCCTATAATCTCTAGAGATAAATTGCACCCTGACTTCCCGTCTCACTTGAGATCTCTGGGTGTTACTGTGCTATAAATAATAATAGCACTACTTTTGACAAGTGAAGGAGGTTGAGAGATTGGCTGGGAGAAAGGCTGATTCTTTCATCATATAACATATGGATGATCAAGATGGAGGAGAGGATGTGCTGAACTTGGGAGGTTTGTGTGAGGCTGTGGTTCCACTTTTCCTTGCAGGATTTGTGAGATTTCTTTCCCTACACAGAAGCTGGCAGATAAAGCAGATAAAGATGAAAGCACAATGACAGGCAAATTTGGAGAAATTTGCATAGTAACTGCCTAGCTAAATTTTGTCTGTGAGATATGTAGATATCTGTCATTTTCTTGAACAGAAGATTCACACAAATAATTAGCCAAAACCTGAGAAAACCCACCACTTACTTTCACAGAAAAAATAATTGAAAGAACAATCTAAGTGCCTTTTCAACCATGAAAAGCAGTCTTACTTTTTCATCCATAATTTTGTATCTCTGCTTTCACTGAGACAGTAGAAAAATCGTTACATCTAGTAAAAAATCGGTATTACGCAAACTTTTAAAGGATAAAATTATCTGCAGAACAGCTTTTCATATACCTTCTCAATAAACTCTTTGATGTTAATTCAGACAATTTGGCATAAAACTCTGTAACACCTTAACACACACAAAAAAATCAGTAATGGTTCAGTACAGTTTATCAGGGAGAAAACCTCACTTCCAAAACAGGCTGTTGTTTTACCCGTTGATAGTTTAGCTGCTATGATGCATACTATATAATATATCTATTATAAACTCACAAGGCATTCAAGATTGAGCTTAATGAATTCATTTTCCATTTTGTTTCTATTACAGAAGCCCTAGCGATCCTTTCAATTTCTTTCAACCATACTCTGATGAATCCTGAACATGCCTTTCCTTTACTTCTCTTTGCAGACTCTATTTCATTTAAATCCTTCTGTGGCGCAGCACAGAACTGGCACTTTTATTCAAGAACACTTGAGTAAGCAGAGGTTATGTAACTTTTAAAGTTGTCATTAAATTTCAAGTATATGTTGTACTCATTAATATTGACAAATGTACACCGATGTTACAAAAACTATGCAGATACTTTGGGTTTACACCTTTAGGTGGTGAGCAGAGCCCAGTTAATTTGCTAAAGTACTTCCATTCCAGTAGTTGATTTTTTTTTGCTCGTATTTGCTTACATTATGCGTTTATTATCTATAGTGCTAAAAAAATTTATTACTGAACTCCAGAATGAATACTGGAAAAAAAATTCCTCTTCGACAGGGTAATTGCCACATCAATATAAAATGTGTGCTACTGTTTATATGTATTTCACCTTACCTTTAATGACGGTGTTTCCTGGTAAATTCTTTGAGTTCTTTAATCTTGCACCTGTACTATCCAATAATCAAGATACCGAGTGTCAGGATGTATTTTTAAAAATTCATCAGCAAAAAAAAGTATGCATTCAGAAGAAAAATGGTCCAGTGGACAGAGGCACATCCAAGCACACATAGGATTAATTCGAATTAGAGCTCCCTCCTCTACAATTCTGAGTGAATATTCCAACCCAATGTAAGACTTTCTTTATGCTTATCTCTATCTTCTCATGAGTCACAGAGTCATTTTTCATTCTGTTTTCCCTGTTAAATCGTTCTCCAGGGTTCTTTTGTCAGATAACCACAATACAGAAAAATAACATAGTAAGATTTGTGTTGATGGCTTGTATAAACATGCAAAACCGCTCCAAATCATGCTTTTATTTATTTATTTATTTTTAATAAGGCAAAACATTGATAAGGTGTTGCTGAACTGTCTTTTTCCCTATACCTCTTCACCTTCTTGAAAAGCATTTTGGCTGAAAGCATACATACAATTAAAATGAAATTAAGTTGTGAGATATTCTGGGAAGTTTAAGCAAGAAGAATTTTGCTATTTCCTGTTTGCCCCGAGGAATAAAATACACTGACCCTACGCATCTCTGGAAGAACAGTTTTCAGACCTGTCAAGTTTGAAGCTCAGGCAATTCTGAATAATCTATTTTGAGTAGAAAAATATGGGGAATAAAGTAACTCTCTCTGTATACCTAGAAATACAGAAAGAAGTATTTGTAGCTTGTTTTCATACAGACTGACTTGATGTTCCTCAAACCTTTAAAAGGACATTTCCCTTTCACTGCTCGTGCATGGAAAATTTCATCTTGTAAGAAGGTTTGACTTGGAAAATGGACAGCTGCAGATAATCTGATTTGCAGTCAAAATAGTGGCCAATGGTTTATGCCATGTGGATTTAAATTAATGGGAAGATGCCTTGAAATTTCCAGAGTACACTGAATCTGAATTAAATGGAAAACTTACCGTGTTGGGACAAAAGCATGTAAGAGTTGTTGTGGATGATGAAGCTGATGAACATTATGGAATGACAGATTATTTGCAGGAACTGTGAAGAATTACTTAGTGTTTGTGATTTTTTGTGGTATACAGTTTTTGCTCATTTTGTGAGGTCTGAAATTTCCTCCATGTAATTTAGCTCAGGCTTGCAATACTTTACTATACTTTTCCACTTTCCTAGCTTTTAAATATTCTCTTAGAAGGAACTATCAGAGCCAAGAGATGTTTATTCGATAATTTTTTCTTCCTCCTATGAAAACTGTGTTACAATACATGGCATCCCTATTAAAACTGTATTACAATACATGGCATATACCAGGGATTCTGCAAAAAGATTGACTTTTTAAAAGTTTATACTTTTAGTAGTATGAGTAATTTTTCAGGTCAAATCAGTTTGGAGTTCTACAGATACATTCTGCTTGAAGTCTCCTTGAAGGGGCATGTACTCTCACTCTTCTGTTTAATTTATGGAAGAAGGAAAATCATTTATTTTCCAAAATTTTGTGTCAGATGGACAGTAAGAAAAGGGAGATGTGCACCTTGTCTTGATCATACTGAAGCTAGTGAGAGTCTACCACTGACATAAAGGCGAGCAAAATCGAAAGCTGCAAAATTTCTCTCATTACAGGCTTGGATCTGCTCTCATGTTAATTGCTGTGAATCTGAAAAAGATGAAGAGTAGGGTTATAAAATGTGTAAGCAAGAGGCAAATCAAGCCTCATGAACTGATCCCATCGTCTGCATGAAGCCTTCTGCCAGATTGAGCTGGTTTTACCATTAGTAGTTTATCAAAGTTTATTCCCATCAAGTAACTTCAATATATTCAAACTTCAGGATTATTGGACTAGTAAAAAATAACAGTCCTTCTGCCTTATGTACATAGACTATCACTACAATTAAAAAAAGTTCATTGCACTGTTAGTACCGGGGGAAAACGAAAACAGAAGGAAAGCATCCAAAGCTCAGAAACAGTCAGTCAGTGTTGGGTCCAGCTTCTCTATTAGCCCTGGCTGTTCATTTTGCCTTGTGTTAGTCCTCCAAGTGTCTGAATACCAATTGCTGCATTACTGGAGACCTGCCCTGGGCTTAGGACAGCAATGGCAGCTAGTTCATAGATTCATAGAATGTTTTAGGTTCTAAGGCAGCTTAAAGATCGTCTAGTTCCAACCCCTCTGCCATGGGCAGGGACACCTCCCACTAGAGCAGGTTGCTCAGAGCCCCATCCAGCCTGGCCTTGAACACCTCCAGGGATGGAGCATCCACAGCTTCCCTGGGCAACCTGGGCCAGGGTCTCACCACCCTCACTGTGAAGAATTTCTTCCCAATATTCAGTCCAAACCTACCCTCTGCCAGCTTGAGACCATTATCCCTCACCTTATCACTACAAGCCCTTGCAAACAGTCCCTCTCCAGCTTTCCTGTAGCCCCTTTCGAGTACTGGAAGGCTGCTATAAGGTCTCCCTGAAGCCTTCTTTTCTCTAGGCTGAACAGTCCCATCTCCCTCAGCCTGTCTTTATAGGAGAGGTGCGCCAGCCCTCCGATCATCCTTATGGCCATCCTCTGGAAGCAATTCAATAGTTCAATGTCTTTTTTTGTGTTGGGAGCTCCAGAATTGTACACAGTACTGATGTGTGTTTGAATTTATGGCTACAAGTGGCTTCAAGCAGAAAGCACAGCCTGTAGGGAAAGGGAGACAGGTGGGGAGACAAAAGACCATGCTGAAATTTGCTGTAGAGATCCAAGCAATGCAGAGAGGTGTATCAGGACTATGGTTATTACAAAATTAAAGGAAGGAAGTGGAAAGAGGTGTACACTAGTAATTGCTTCATATTCTTGAAGGATTCACACTTGTTGTCATTCAAGGATAATAGCCCAGGAAATAATAATAATTAAAAAAAACCTCAAAGAGAAATAACAAAGTTTGCTTTAAATGCTTGCTTAATGTTTTATGCTGGTTTGTAATGCATAATTGTAAAATTTGTAATGCATCTTTTGCTCCCATTCCTGTCTAGCTGGAAGTTGATGAATAGGAAGTCAGATACTGTGGCTTTTATTACAAGAACAAATTCTCTCACTTCGTGTTCACAGGTTCAGATCTGAGACTGAAAAAAATATTTCCCAAGATGTTTAGAATACAAGATATCCTTTACTTGCCTAGTAACAACCAGAATTCTCTATGAAATCTGCCACAGTGAATTATGCTACACTTTCTGCACCTTGCTAAGGGGTCTTACGTGGAGCCCACGTTTCAGTTCCACATACTCCTTCAATATCCTCTACATTGTGTCTTCAACCACATTCAACTGCACCACATTTACAACCTGCACTTCCCAAAAACCAGTAAGGTGATTTCCTCCAGTCACTTGAGGGTATTCATTTACTGTGACAATTAAAATTCTTATTGCTTTTCAGAGATTTTCAAACTCCTGTTAAGATTTCCTTTTCCTTAATAATGGGTATGTATGTAGAGGCAATTAGTCCTCTTGTTCTTTTTGTGAGCTTTATGGCTTTTCATACATCTGCTAGTTTGATCTGTCTATTAATAAAGCCGCCATCCAGGTCCACGAGCCACCAGATGTAGGAGCTCATTTGTCTCCTTTGGAATGGGTGTGATTAAAATATGCTAGTATTTCACATACTTTTTGATGAACTATTTGGGTCCTGGAGCACCCATTTTTAGCGTAATCTATGTTCACCTAAGTATAGGACATATTTTTCTCACTGGTGTTTTACAAGTTTTCTTTCTCCTGTGAGTTGTGGGGTTGGATTTCTATTGTTGTTGTTTATTTGTGGGGGTTTTTTTTAAATTGTTATTATTTTGTCCTGGTAAATATGACTTTGGTACCCTAAGATGTACTGATATTTTTAACAAAAAACTTTGGTATTCCTTTTTTTCTTTTCTCTCTGACCTTGGGAAAGTCTCCACTAAAAGCTGCAAAGTATCTCAGTTAATATGCTACACTTCATTAATGAGAACTGAGGACTCATAGCAGAATAATGAATTTTTCCATAATGGCACAATGTATATAAACTTTAACTAGATTTGGTGCTTTAATACTTGAACTTAAAGGTAATATTTACATACGTACATCAGATGGTTTGATGTGTAAACAAAAAGCCTGTGGTTTTTTTCTTTTGGTGGTTTGAATGGTGATTTGATAAGATGCATTATTAAGATTTACTGTTTTCCACATTTCTGGCCATCAAAAATCTTCTGAAGAACATATATTCAAGCTTTAGTTGGAATTAAAAGGTAAAGCACTGTACATTATCAGTATGACCAACATGTCACTCTGGAAGTACTTTTAACTAAATCAGAAACCACAACAAACACAGGAAAGCAGTCACATTAAACTAAGCACAATAGAAATGTGAACACAGAAGTATAGATTAAAAATGGGGAAAAAAAAAATCAAAACTGCTTTATATGTCTGAATTATTAGCTTGAAAGATGCTGTATTATAAGTAGGACAGGTGAATGTTTTTAAAAGTTTAATCAAATGCAGATTCTGCTTGAAATGTGTTTAATGTTAATTACTTGTTAAGCCATTTCTGAAAGTATTCTTGCACATCATCATGTATTTCAGGTAATGATGGGACTCTGCTATAAATAGGGAAAAAATGACATGGCAGTATCCATAAGCTTCTCCTACCTTCTTAAATGGCATATAGGCTAATTTTTCAAGATATTAGACATATCATTCAGGGGACTGAACAATTGAGACTACATTAGAAACAGAAATGAAGTTGTTTCTGGTTCCATCTCCAACATATTTATTAAGTCAGCATTTCTGATACAGACACCTAATGGCAGGTCTTTGCATGATATTTCGTAGCATACATCCTTTGTGTACGCTGCATGCAGTGCATCATCAGGCTGCTGCTGTGATAAGACTGCAGAGGCATTGCAGTCTTGCTGCCATCGTTCGTTGTCATGGCCACAAGTAATATACAATATGAGGCACAAAGATTCAGGGAATATTTAAAAACTATAGCATTTTTTTCCCCTTGATGTGTTTTGTTGTTTGTTTCTTTGTGTTTTGTTGTTTTCTTCAGTTGTTTCTCTTTTTTTTCTTTTT
>WEIS01079390.1:6422-18032 GCA_013389965.1 Todus mexicanus
GTGGGGAGTAAAAAAAACCCAATGCTTATGCTTTCAAAGTTCTTGTTTTAAAATCCCTCTCTTAGAGCAGACCTGACAGATGAGGAACCCGTGACAGAATAGCACAAAAGTGGCCAGATCACAAACCTGGCCTTGGCAGAACTGCCCTCTTTTGATTTGTGTGCCCCTGAGTCACCCAGAATGTCAGCATAAATTTTAGTTTCCACCAAGCCTAAAATATAAAATCTAAATTTAGACATAATAGCCTTATTCCTCACATCTTCCACCGAGTCCACACACAACCATTAAACCTCTGCTTGTTGCATTCCCTTGAAAAACCATAACATTAACCGAGGCTAAATTAACCCATTTGTCAGCATCTGCTGACCTGTGCACCTGCACCAGGGTTTGTAACAAAATCCTAAACTAGCATCACTGGGCTTCAGGTTCTGGCAAAAATGGCTCACAGAGTACGTTCTACACTTCTCGAGACTTCCCCAGGGGATGCGACTCATTGGAGAGATGAATGGATACTTATACAAATGTATCCAGATCAGTTTAACCCAGAAATTTCAGGAGATCAGGTTCCCCAAGAGATTCCCTTGCTTGTTAAAAAATGTTTTATCATTTTTTTTCTCATTAAAGCCTGTGTTTGATTTTTCATTAAAAAGTCACTGCAGTGCAATTGGTTCTCAGAGAACAAAGCTGCACACACTTTATGAAAAAGGAAAGAAAACAAAACCAAATAATTGAATGAGACTGTTTTAAATAATTCCCAAACTGTTGCAAGATCGTAGAATTCATATACAAGGCTGAAGAAAGGGGGAGCTAATTTTCTCCAGAAAAAACGCAGTCCTTTGTATTACACCAGTCTGACTTTTTCATTCGCAAGTGTTACTGAAGACTGCATACTTGTAAATATTCATATTCAAAATATTCCTCTCAAAAAAGCTTATGTAAAAGGGACACTATGGAAATGAGGCTGAATCAATACCAGAATGAAAATGGGATTCAGACATATTAAGACATCAGTGTGCTTCAAACCTAGTGTGCAAGCTCTCCTTTCGTTTTCCTGGCCTCTGATTGCTACAGCTAAGACCTAAGATCTTTCTGAGATGGACAGACAGTAGTGATGAAATTACTTGAAGACTAAAGAAATGTAAAGAATTCCCTCCGTCTAGTATATCTAAAAGTTCAAAAGTTACCACTGTCTCAGTGGTTAAGCAGCAGAAATGTCAGGTGTTAAAATATTTTTTTTAAGAAAATGAGAAAGGCAGGAGAACCACCAAAGTCTGGGCATGAGGTCCAAGATAATTCAAAGAGAATTCACACGCATATTTGACACACCAGGCAATTTTCCATCAGACTAAAATAGCAAAAGAAATATTATATTCTCCCTTTTTTCAAAGTGTTCCTATTAAAAACTTATATCAAAATTGTGATAAAAATTTGAGCTGCATATTTTCATCCACCAGAAAATGCAAATTTAGAGTAACTTATATAGTAGAACATATTTGTCAGAACTGTTAACCTTTTGACCCAATCCACCTACATAAAATAGTACACAGCAACACAAAAGAAGCCAGGTTAGAAGCTGGAGATACATAGCATCTCTTCAAAGGATTTACCAAAGGTAAAACATATAAACAAGGCAAGTTTATAAGTAAGATGAAATTTAATATCTATTTTCTGCACTTGCCTTACAGGCATTTTTAGAATCCAACATTAACAATAGTTAGAAAGGAAGATGTTTAAGCTTTTTTTTTTTCCCTAAAAAAATAAAATAGAGTGAAAAATCTAGGAATTTCGAATGTGTTAATACATGACAAAATCCATTTAGTCTTTTCTAATTCCATCATACCTTTATATTAATAAAAGTGTCCCACTTCTATTGGGTAGCAACAGGTAAAAGAGGGCTTTCCATGTAGATGGAAAGAAAAAAACAGTAGAATAGACTGAAAAGTTGTCTTCTGAGCCCATCATTGGCATTTCTAGGCCAAAGGATCTCATTTAAAACCCCAATAAACATATTTTACAGACAATGCAGTGGGCTTTCATACAGTACTGATGCAAGTAGGAGATCTGGCAGAAAAAGCAGGGAGCAGAGCTGAAGCAGAAAACTGTCAAAATATAACTGGGAAAATCCACATCCCAGGAAACTGTGAAGGGTGAACAGAAAACACTGGCTTGCTTTGGAAAGCGACATCTTGGAAGAAAGTCGAGATCCCTGAGGGTCAGACACAGAGAGAAAAAGATGCTAGCAAAGAAAGAAGGCTCAACTTCTATCAATTAGCAGAAATTCTTAATCCATGGATATAAGAGCTACAAAGAAGAGAGTATCTGACTGCTACCAAACCTAGGTTTGGAGAAGCCAAAATAGTTGTGAGTAATTAAAACACCTTCATTTCAGCAATTTTTTTTATAAAATACTTTGCTTGTTCTTTTGAGAGAAAGTTTTTTCTCCTTTTTAAATACATTTACACCTTAGATAATACGCAATACATAAAATAACTTAAAAACAAAAATTAAAATCAAACCACACATTTTAATTTACAGCTTTTAAAAAAAAAAAGTTTTACCTAAAAAATGACAACTAAATCAAAAGGAATTTAGAAATCTTCTTTATAGAGAAATCTGAAAGTTGAGGACTTCTTTTTCAGAAGCAGAATAAAGCCAGACTTTGAGTTTTAAATTCTTGCTGGGCAGAGGATCTGTCCTTTAGCGAACACCAGGGATCACAAGTAATTAATGTTCAGATAAAGTTGTACTACTAAAAATCCAATCCCTTCATTAAACCTGAATCATTAATGGACCACCCAAAAAAGCAAGAGAAAATTGGGCTTGATTTTCTAAGAATATTTCCTTTATTCCTGGTGGTCTCTGCCATTCTCAGTCACATTTTTGCTGAGCAAACAAACTGGCACGAAAAGAAAAGCTTCTCTCATCTACAGATCGATTAGATTAGATCATATCAGATCCCTGTCAGTCTGCTGAAATCTATGGGGTGCTTTTGTTCATGGCCAGCTAAGAGTGTACCTGATGAATTTTGGTACCAAAGAGATAAAGAAAAAAATAATTAATAAAAGTTTCCTTTTTTTTCCTCTGCCTGCCTAAATACATTTAATTACTTGGTATAGAACACAAATACATATAACAACATAATTATTTAAAACAAGCTTTTCTACCATGCAACATTTTCCTACAATGCAGGACATTTTCTATAAAAAGTGTAGTTTTCTATTTATTTTCCTTGAAATTATTTTCCTTCTATTTATTTTCCTTGAAAATAATACAGTAAAAAAAAAATAGCCTGCCATTTAGAATGTCTTTAATTTGATGTTACTTTTTCCATCTGTATTCTTTCTATAGAAGTAAACCTCAGCTCCAAGATGGTTTTTAAGATTTACATGTTCATTTCATTTTGTTTAATAACCTAATCGGTTCACAGTAAATTTGACCACACACACATACACAGTGATCCCAGCTGGTTGAATGTGGCGAGCCAAGCCAAAGACATAGGCAAAAATACAACCCTGCTGCTAAAAACTTGGCAAAATTATAAACAAGATCCTTAAAATTATAGCTCGGCATTACATGCCAGCAACCATGATGATAACGCTGTTTACAGGAAAACAAGCTAAATGCAGTTCCCTGGTCTTCAGCGCTTAAAGGGTTATGGTAAAGGAAAAACTTGCATTTAAATACCATTGATGTATAGATTTGCTCCTAATTTGGTCCAACATTGTGGTTTTCATAAGCTGGTCTGATGATGCTGTTTTCCTTGCACGTAGGAGAACACGAGTTAGTATACGAATGAACTCTTCCAACGTCTTAAGCCTCTTTTCTCTTCTATTACTTCCCCCCCCCCCCCCATTTAATTGATTATCATTTGCTGTTGCCTTCATCATAAAGCCATAAACAAACAAACCGAAGGGCTTGTTTGCAGCCTTTGGAGATGCGTTACATTTCACAGGAAAACACGGCGGGAGAGCTGAGACTATGATCTTCAGAGGCACAAAACCCTTCAGCTTCCAAAGCATTTGGTCTGTCCTGATCTGTGTGATGCTCTGTTCATCAAAACCTAGACTAAAGTGAAAGGTTCTCAGTGGAAAAAACAATGACACTGGGGCTGGGAGCTGCTGGACACTGCAGAGAGGACTGGTTCCCAGCTATGAGCCAGGCACACTGCAGGAGGAGCACCCAGGGCTCTGCCTCTGGTCTGGGAAGCATTGCCCCCTTTTCTGGGTTTTTACACAGAAAAGGTAACGTGCTGCAAGCACCTGGCTCTCCTTCCTGACTTATCAAAAATTTGGAGACTGATGAAGCAATACACAGGGAGCCTGGACAAGGAATATGAAGATACCTGCCTGCATTCCCCGAGCCACTGCCTTTATTTTCTATGACACTGAAAGTCCTTCAAAAATTCAGTGTATGTCTATAAGCCCAGACATGGAAAAAGAGACAGAACTAGATGACCAGATTTTAAAATAAAAGAAAAGAAAAATAATATTCAAAAAGCCTTCTTTGCCAATGAACACCCTCAAAAACAGACCCTGATCATGGTGGGATGGACAAAAATACACCATCCATGTTGCTAAGTAGCCTGGACTTCCCAGAGTACCTGGGTACTCTTTATGGAAGACCTGGAAGAGGAAGGGCAAGATCAAAGGGCGTGAAGAGCAAATACATCTACGATCAGAATGAGATAACGACTTGAGGAGGCATTTTGTGCTGCCTGCAGCTCACACAGCTCTCCTTGCTCTGCCTGTGAAGCTAATCAGAAGCTGAGCCTCCTTGCTCTATAAAGGTCGTTATCAAGATCTCACATCTGGCCTGCACATCTTAATTTAATGATGATATGGCAGCATCACCTCTCAACTGCACAACACAAATTATCATGTTGCTTTCTGAGGATGTAAATGTCATTTAGCATTTCTTCCCCTTTGGGGACTTTTACAGGCTAGAGATGAGGAAAACTACGCCACCCAGATGCTTAGAAAGAGATTTTTTATGTGGGCAGTGGGTTTGAAAAGCCACCCGTCCTTAATAGACACTACAGTTTTTTGTGCTTAATGTAAAGTCAATATACCAGTGTAGAAGTTGGCAGAAAACCAGAGGTTGATGTGTACCAGCTGGGAATATGGTCCATTTTGTGCAGAGTCCCTCAAACCACCTGCCTGTCATTTCACTCTTGTTTCTTGGGGGCAATTTTACAACAGGGATGTGGAAGGAAAAATCCCACCTCATTCCTGGAGACCTCCTCTGTTTTAAGTGCTCCTCTCCAGGCAGCAGATGTGGGTTGAGTGTGCACTGATAGCTCATGGTGGAGAAAGAGCTGAGCTTCTTGGCCACCCCATAACAATGTCTGGGTCCTGCCATCTTGATTTGGTGCTCACTCTGAATAAGCAGGAAAATGAGTTTTCTGGCTAGGCAAGTTAAATCAATAAGGGGGTAAGGAGTTCCCAGCGCCGTAACGGGGACAGTGGTGTCCACAGCCCCATTCTTTCTCCAAACTTTGTTATTATGGGATGGAGTGTTAAGGATCTGTCAGCATTTCTATTACAAACCTCAGTCTTTAGAGGTTTATAAACACAGCCATTTAAAATAACACTGCATTAAAAAGTAGGTATGTGAGTTGTCAGCAGTGATGTTTCTGTTTTCTTTAAGATGGTTTAAAGACATTTTAGCAGATTATTAGCCTTAGAGAGGTCAAAAATAATCAGAGGTGGTTTTTCGGCTACATTTTTGGCTAGCTCTGGATAAATAATGGTTTAATTTGAAAAACACTGAGTACATAATACAAACTGTCTTTAAGCAACAACAACAAAAAAGGAAAAACCTCAGTTAATAGCCAGGCTATTTATGTTTTAGAAACAGCTCCTGCACAGGCACAGTGAATGCTCAGCTTTGAAAACTTTCCCTGTGATGTGGGTAGTGGAATACAACAATAGTTACATGGATGGGGTAGTTGTTTCTGTGTCCTAAGCTCACTTCTCACAACCCCACATCACCTCCAGAGGGCAGACCACCTCCTAAGGGGGGCTGGCCCCAAAAAAGACAGGGATTTCAAGAGGGGCACAAGGGCACCTCGAGACCCACTCCACCTCAGCCCAACCTCCACCTCAGCTGTGGCTGAACAGAGCAAGCTCTGACCCCATTTCACAGCCCAGGACTGGTGGATAAGATAGTGACCTGCTCCCCAGGAGGCACTACCAGCACCGGCACCAATTGCCACATGAGGAAGCCCAAGGCATGGGTGGGCTAACCTCTAGCAGTGTGAACACAAAACACAGATCATAGACATTTAGACCTTCATCTAGATAAGCACTTGGATTATCTAATCTTAGGTGAGCAAGGGGCATACCTAAATTCACAACCAGAACAATTACGCTTTGGGGATGGCCTCTGCAGTGGACCTCAATCGGCCGAGGACAAGTCCTAGAGACAGACTATGAAAGTGATGGAGAAAAGACGGGAGGAAGGGAGAAACTACCTCAAAAATTGCCTGTGCACCATTAAATGTTGTTACCAGCAAAAAGTCAAAATGGTATTTTTTTCTTTCCCTCCATGGAGAAAATTGCAGGCCTGATATTTTGTTACAGCAATAATTGCCCCTGAGATTGGCTTGCAATTATTTTGGTGAGCTTGACCTTCCAAAGTGAAATGGCATGAACAGCACAGCATCCATAGGCCCAGGTAACAGCCAGCTTAACAGCTTCTAATTATTTCCCATCAACTCTTGATCTTCTTTATCTGATTGTTGCTTCAAAGTATTTCAGCAAAGAGGAGATGGCCTCAGCACTCTCTATTTATCTCAATGTCTTGACAAAAGTTTTGGAGCACTTTCCCTGGGCAGAGAGTAGAGACTGCCTGAGTTGCCTGAAGCACATTTTTAATGAAGAAAATCATCGTTTAGTGCTAAACTTATACATCACTCAGATAAGATGTTTGATTTTTAAAAATAATTAATTATTAGTATGTTTACCAGAATATTTATATTGAGGACTGTTCATATATAGGAATTTAATGGAAATCATGACTGTAGACTAGTCGCTTTAGAATAATTACATCAATGTAAACTTTGGAATGGGATTCTCTTTTTCTGGAACACATCATTTCAAAGTGAGATAAAAATAAATGTAATCAAAATTACATTATGGACAATGTAAAGTGCCTACTTTCCCTACCCTTCCCTTCACAGAACCCATCATTCAACTGTTATGTAAAGACGACCCCTCAGTCTGCCCAGAGCAAATGCTACCACTTCCTGAAGTCTTCTCCTGAGATCCCACCACTTCAGCCCCCCTCATTCTAAGAGCTGAACAGACCCACTCTGAAAAGGACCAGATGACATTTCCTCCTCCACCAGCTCTGGGCACTTGCCAGGTGCTGCCCCGATTCCCATTTCTGCTCTCCCTTTCTGTCCCATGTCTTCTGCTCCTTCTATAACTCAGATCTTCTCTCTCTCTCTAGCCTGTTATATATTAAAAAAAAAAAAATTCTGATCTAGCCAGCCAAGATTACATTACTACTTTGGTTTATTTATGTAGCTGTATTTCTGTGAGCCTGTGACCAAAAAGGCAACAAAAAGCAATGTCTTAAATAGCCTGCCCATGGCGGAACTCGCCTGGTACTGATAAGACAAGGTGCTGCTCTTGTCCGCTATGGAGACCTCACCATGACTCAGCTCCAGAAGCTGTTTTCTAGCTTTGCTCTTCTTTTCTCTTCCCTTTTCATACGTGCTTGTCTTTGGGACTTGGTTTTACTTTCTCCTTCCAGAAAGCAGAATCGGACTCCAGCAATAACAGTAGCAGAAGCAACCCCAATCTGTCTGCATTAAAAAAAATCTTTTTCCCAGAAAAGGCAGTGGCACCACCTCTAACACTGTCCAGTCGTGGTATGTAAGGGGTTTCTTCATGACAATGGATCAGTATTGAGGAAAATCATTCAAAAGCAAGAGTTTTTTCAGATGCTTTCATGTTTTTTATTCTGCTTTCTGGAGTCAGAGATCTTTGTATTCACGGCTCCAAACATTATTTATAGCACTTCATGGAGACAGACCCATCAGCACTCAGGCTTTCCAGACCCTTTCATTCGATTTTCGTTAGCACTATACCGCAAGCCCACAACATTTAGCAAATGAGAAACCAAGACACGAAGGCACAACAGCACTGCATCAAAAAGAGCCTGTGTCTTTGCAAACCCCACACAAGCATCCCAGCCACTCGTGTAGCATTCCTCCCTTGGAGGAACTACAGATTATTTATTAGCAAAAGGCTGGTTGTCCTTGCAACCATTCACAGCATCTTCTTCCCACCCATCGCTGCAGATCATTTGGATTTCTGTGCTTTATTCCACTGGAAGAGCAGAATTTGACCTGGTGGTTTCACTTCATGCTGATACTCAGGGTCACTTAGTCACCCTCAGCCCAGGAGAATGGCATTAATCCTGCAGCACTATGAGGTAGCAATTGCACAAGACAAGAAAAATTATAGGGATAATAAACTCTGCAACAGGGGATGAGCAAGGGCTTTCACACCTCCATCCCGCTAGTTTGTGCTCAGATCTGGGAGAAGTTCTTATCTTCTCTGCATGGTGCTACGCTCAGGCAAAAGAGGCTCTGGATCAACCCCAGACCACAATCCACAACCCACCTTCTGTAAGCGGATACGTTTTGTATTTAATACCACGGTAAATTAAAAAATGGCAGACCACATCAAGCTTTTATTTCGCGAACAATAAAAGGGTTTCCTCAGTCATAAAAAAATGGGCAAGGAGAGGAGGAAGAGGCCACCGCACAACAAATTCCTTCCTTACAGTCTAGAGAATTTGTGGGGGCGGGTTAGGAGGAAAATTTGCCAGTTAATGAAATGCCATGTATGAATTATACATCAGGACCAGCCCTAAACGTGAACCAGACATGGTTTGGTGTGCTGGGATCACTGCACTGGCACGGCACAGGATCACGTCCAGTTCTGTAAAGACTCGCGTACAACCTTATCTCCAAGGTTTAAGCCCCTCCTGACTCCAGTTAAACAACGAGGGACATGTGTAAGTATTCACATGCTTCAGGACTTAGTTGTACAAAGAGTGCTTTGTTCTGAAAAGGTTGCCTACATTGGAAGAAATACTAAAACAATAGAAAACATCATAACTGTTTATCATCTCAGCTAAGGAAAAAAAAAAAGAAGAAAAAAAAAGAAAAAAGATGTAAGCATCCAAATATATGCACCTTCTAAAAAACTTCGATTTTGCCCCACATTTTTTCTGATGTACTGGATGCAGATGTTAATATTACATTTCTGCACCCAAAATTCACAGACATTGGTAGAGGAAAATCCATTGACTGGAAGGGTGCATTGTAGCAATCCAGGAAACCAGCTCTGCCGATCTCCAAATTGAAACCAAAACTGATTTTAAAACGACACAGCAACAATGTCGCCTTTGCAATGATTCTAACATTAAACATCCTTATCATTGACAAATAAAGGATTTGTGTATTCTAGATATTTCTTACATTGCTCAGCGCCTCCCAGCCCCAGGACAGTGCTAGGCACAATATCGACAGCAAGATACACACAATCCTCATCCCAAAGTCCTTGCACCGTGGGTATAAAACCCCAGATGGGTGGCAACAGACATGCAGATAAACTTCTAGGAAAAACAAAACAACTCACGTCAAGATGGAAAGCAGTGTGTTTCTACACCCCAGCTGCTTAACCATTCATCTTTATCACGCTTTATTTATCTGCCGCTTATAACAGTTTGTTTTATAATGCTTTTTTGTTTAGCTACAGCAGCCTTCCAGGCTTACACAGGGAAACAAGCAGGCGTTTGCAGCAAGCACATCTCCCGGGCACACAAAGTCAGGTTCTCTTCTTCACCTCCTGGTCAAAACCCAATCAGGACAGTGCAGGGACCATGACATGTGGCCATCCCTATTTTCTATCATTTCCCTATTTTCTCTGTCATCGCTATTTCTCTTTCCCATGGCACAGCAGAGCTCTATCAAAGTCTCGTTGCGTTAGCATGGTCACAGTAATTTTAATAGAGGTTACCGCAGCAGAGCAAGTACATTTACTTCTGTGCTGCACAAACACAACGTCATGAGCGGAGCACGCCGAGGACTCCCACAACTTCCACACCACATACCTCCCATGCAGCGATCCTGATAAATACTTCAGGGGGAAAGAAAAAAATAAAAGGACGGGGTGGGAACAGGATATTTTAATTGACTTGACACTAAATTCCACTCCCCGCATTGAATCAACCGAGCATTAAATTCATGTGTCTATCACGGTATGTGCAGATGTATCAGGGTACATACGTTAAGTGTTTCCAGTCACTCACTGAGTTATTTTCTTCTTGAACAAAAATAATATGAAACCATTACAGCAGAGAGCAGCAGAATGTGATAACAAGATGCAGCAGCTCTCTAATGTTTTTGAGCAATCCCAACCATTTCAGGCAAGAAATATAACTTTTTAGCACTTACTCCTAATATTCACTAGAAGTGAAGTATTTCCTGAAGTGGAAGTGAGGGATTTTAGGGGGATTGATTTGCTCTGTGCTTGCTTTTATTTTTTAAATGCTACTGTATTAGCTTGGAAATTATTTTTTTTATGAAATAAGATCTAGGGGAAAAGAAAAAAAATCAATATTTGTTCTATTGTTTTTTAAATAAGATCTTTAATAATGCTGGAGCAAAACATTTTGATAAATAAAATGTATTTTCCCCCAGCTTAAAATATCTTAAAATTATTAATTTTTAGAAGAAACAGCAAAATCAAAAGGAAAGGCCTCAAAATGCTTTAAACAAAATATTTTAGTTGACTGAATACAGGAATTTTTTTCAGATTTTCAATACATGTCAAATTAAGACATTTTAATGAGAAAATGCATAACGTCTCAGGAAACTATGCCAGCAATGTTCACAGGACAGAGGAACCACGATGGGATCACTTCTGTTCAAAAATGAAAGGGCTCAACTCCCTGCTGGCCTAATCCCAGCAAAGCAAAGAGCATTAGATCAGGAGAGGATTTGTCCTCCAGAAAGAAAACTATCTTTTTTTCTTGTAGGTAGAGCATCCTCCAGGCTGGGGTGAATCACCAGGATACAGCAGAGGACATGGCCTTACA
This sequence comes from Todus mexicanus, assembly GCA_013389965.1. Taxonomy (NCBI): domain Eukaryota; kingdom Metazoa; phylum Chordata; class Aves; order Coraciiformes; family Todidae; genus Todus; species Todus mexicanus. The sequence continues at coordinate 17,541 of WEIS01079390.1, forward strand.
CTTTTTAGAGAATCCTCATCAAAATGCTGGCAGAAGCCAGGGCAGCTTCACAAACAGGGCCCTTCTCCAGAGCAGGGATTTATACAGACCAGGATTTGTACTGGAATGAAGCGGCAAGTCCCTCTCAGGCCACCAAAGTCCCTGAAGTTGGTATAGTTGTTTGCACAATGCCCAGGATTTCCAAGCTGTTTCTCTCTTGCTTTTAATTTTATTTTATCTCTTTTTCTTAAAATTGTGGTTTAAGCTTCTGAGGGGTAAAACTCCGCTCCACTGCCCACCCATCACCGCACAGCAGCTGGGAAGTAGTGGCGAGAGCAGCGGGACCTTTCAACCACAGCGCCCCGTCCCATCTACTGTTATCTAACTCACCCATGGAAAATAAGAGTCTGTTATTTCCCTTGAATCCAAAACGATCTACCACAGCAATTTTCATTACTCCAAGAAAAAGAAAGCGAGAAAGAAGAAAGCAGGGGGGGGGGGGAAGAAAACGAA
>WEIS01079390.1:18045-37529 GCA_013389965.1 Todus mexicanus
GGGGAAGAAAACGTAAAAGGGGAAAAAAAAAAATACATTACTTCTCTGAATTACACGCCACTTTCATAATTCTCCCTGAAGTACCACACAGGGACTGTGTTGAAGGGAGGAAAATGAAAACAGCTGTGGAGGTTTTGGGTTACACTGCAGCTCCGTGCTGCCTTTGGCCCTTGCCCACCAGTGCAGTTTGTTCTAATCCTGGTCGTGAATGTCCGTATTTGTTACCGCTCACTAAGGCAAGTCTTCTGCCTCTTGGAATAATAAAAACTGTTGTGCGCTTATCTGCTAAGCTTCTTCGACAGTTGCAAAAAGTCATCAAGTCAGCAATCCACCCCACGCCCGGGGCTGTCACTCAAAGGGGCTGCCCAGGGCTGCTGGCTGCGACAGCAGCGCTGGTGGTTGAGACTTGTGTGCGGGCAGGGACTGTGGGGCTGGAGGAATTCGGTGCCCTCCCTGTGGGGCTGGCATTGTCCTCATGCCCTAGAGCTCCCCTTTCTCCATTTATTATTTTTTTTCCTCCTTTTCACTTCTGCTACACATGCCTCAAAACAAAGGCGGCATCTCCATCGGTAAACCAGCTCCTAAAAATAGGTCGCATCATTTTCGGAAGGAATTTTGGCTCTCAAGGCAGATTTTGATGAACACGAGGTGGTTCTCTTTCAGCAGGGCTGTGATTTAGAGCCATGCAGCCCTCCCATTCCCCACTCTCTGCCCTGGCCACGCTGGTCAGGTCTCCCTCCATCCTCTGCTCTCCCTTCAGGTCCACTGCACTGCCATACTCTTTCCTATTGCTGGGCTCCTATTTTCTCCCTAATCCCTGACTTCCTCCACAATCTCCAAATAGTTCTCTTTGGCCTCAACTTTATTAACTTAAGCTGTTTATTCTTCTGCCACTAGAAAGTAATTCTGCACATTCCCTTTTCCTTCTCCTTCTATCCTCTGCCCCCATCCCCAACCCCACTGCACGCTGAGAAACCATTTGCCCCTTTGGAGATCCACATATATTTTTTTCCCCCAATGAATTTGAGAGAGAAAATCGGGGAGGGATGGTGGAGGGGGGCATATTCCTGACAGCTCCCCACCAGAGGATTGTATCTGGTTTTAATTTAGATAGTTAAAAATTGCAGTCCCACTGGAATCTGGAAGAGAAGCATGCGTGCGTCTCTGCGTGTGTGGTTGTATAGGCGCACATTGTGTTTGCATGGAAATAGGGTGACATGTTTATTGTGTGTGTGCACGCGTGTTGTTTTTGCTCATGTGGAAATGGCGTGGCACATTGTTTGTGGCCTGTGAGTTGCCTGTGTCTGTGTTACATCCCTGTGGAGCTGGCTGAGCCTGATGTTTCTACCCATGCAGGAAAGTCCAGGGGAGAAACCAACTGTGATATGCATAAGAATCAACCAGCTCCACCGCAGTAACCCGAAAGTCTCCCATGCACACGTGTGTGGAACTGTGGAAAGCACCATATTAAGATCCCAAGGCAGCATGGAGGGGAGCTTGGGGTAATGCCTCTGCCTCTAATGCAGTTCACTTCCTCTCCGGAACCCAGCAGAAGTGACTTATTACAGGAGCTTATAAAAGTTCCCCTGAAGAATAATTGTAAAATGAAATAAATTGCGCTAAATGATGGCCAATAATTTCACCAGGGACAGAGGCTATTAGACCAGCCAGGAAGGTCCTCATCTCCACTCCACCTTCCTCCAGCTGGGATAAGCCCTGTCTAAAGGGCAATGTAAGTCAGAGCATATTTTTTAGGGGGTGATTAACTGTGCCTCCATTAAAGGGGAACTAAAATCACTGTGTGCCCAAAGCTGCTTGTGTCAATGAGCATATCTCAGCAGCAGGGCTCACCTATCAGCAGACAGACAAACAACCATGAACCTGCTCCCAGCACTTCATCATCCATCCAGTTAAAAAGTTGTGGGATATGAAGCTGTCTTTACTCAGCCTAAGCCTGCCACTCCATGTTACCCACAGCAAGTGGGGAGCAAAAGTTACTCACTTGGCTGCCACTCCTTTGGGATATTTTAATAATATTCTCATATCTTCTCCAGTCCCTAAACTACAGAACACACTTCATCTGTCCAATCCTCTCTGGACATGTCTGGAAACCCCAGTCCCTTCTTGTCTTTTTCATCTGCACTCCTGAATAGCTGAGGGAACAAATTCCCTGTAGAGTTAATCAGTATTTTTGGCCTCTGCTCAACAGCTGACCCAAGAGGAGATGTTCTTCAGAGACCAGGAAAAAAAAAAAAATTAAAAAAAGAACTCAGAACTTTCCCTCCCCCTTTTCCTCTTCCTCCAAAAAAATAAAATAAAATAATCACACAAGTGATGAAAAATGGGCCATGTGTAAAGAACTGCAGACCCTAGGGGCGGCTCTGGATTGAGCTCCCTATTTATACATGGTTTTACATTATTATTTACTACAGTAATCAATGTAAAAACACTGCCTACCCTAGCAACCCCTGTGTCATATGGTGCGTATACATCACCTCTGGGAAGCAGGTCAGCTCTATAAAGAAAATCAGCCATATTTAACGTGAAACTCTGGAGTTTTTACAATGTTTTTAAAAATGTTTTACAACATGTAGAAATGCTTCCATAAAAGCAGACTTATTAATCCCAGTTTTAAGCTGTCTTTTAAAGTGTAGTTTTCTTACACAAATATTTTCCTTGTCTCCCCACTGCTCCCTGCCCCCCTCTTTTAAATAATGTTATAATAGAAAAGGAATCAGGTCCTTAGACATGGAACGCATCTCAACACCATTCACCTCCATGGACACCCAGTTTCCCCCCAGAAAAAATTGGGAGAAAGAGGATGGTTGCCTGCCCAGGAGATGACTCTCCTGGATACTACCAGTAATGGGGAATACCTGCAGGATTTCACGTTTTCTTACCCAGGACTGAGGTTCTCAACCAAGAAACCTAAATTATGAACCTATCCAGGCCCCTTTCCTCACCAAGGGAGAGCTACAGACAACTCAGGTCTGTATTGCTCTCTAGAGGTGCCTGTCCCTTATAAATGCTGGAAATAGTCTGGTGTAATTACATGCCTAATTTAGGAATGAGGTGCAAAACAAACCCAGGCCCTATTCCTGGAGATGTCTTCCTACTTGCTTATTCACCACTGCTCCCCCCGGATGCTCTTGGAGGGCTGTCCACTGCACCCTGATCACGACTCTGCTACCCCTGGTCCTACATCATGGGGTTGATCTCCCACCACAGTGATGGAGGTACCACAGATCCCACCACAAAGCATCAGAGCTGCATGAAAGGGACAACATCATCATGCCATGGATCCAGCCTGGGGCTCATGGTGTTGCTGACAGTAGCACTTTGGCTCCCAGCTACCCATGAAATTGGAATTCAGTTCTTCACTCATGAAGAGGAGACCCCAGAATCACCCAGAGAAGGCACAATTTCCATAGCAGAGAATTTGGGCACTGCAGGTGAGGCTACAATGGTGTCAGACCTCCTGGGGCAGCCAAGTAGCTTCGACTACATGTACACTGGGAAGGAGCTGTGATATGAAAGTGAGCACTGCGGTAAGCAGAACAGCTGAGCCCCCAGTCCTCACACAGCCTTCCCACCTGAGTAACACCACACAAAAGAAGTCCATTTTTGTGAGATCATTGCTTAAATCTGCCTGGCAACACTTCTGAGGAACATTACAGATCAGAAAAATGTTCTACAAACGACAGCTCTGCATTCCTGTTTTAATGATGACCAATATATTAAAAAAAAAATAAATAAAAAATCCATTGCATTGGCATTTAAAGTTTCCATCAGACAGACAAAAATTTGCTCTCAGGTAAGATAAGCTGCCCTGCTGACTCTGATTTCTAACCCACACAGCAATTCCCTTTGAATAACAGCCCATTTTACAGATAGAATTGAGGTACAGAGGACTTAGCAACTTGCCCAAAGTCACATAGTTTTTCTAAATTCAAACAGCCAGTTTTCGACAGGATCACATCTTTACCATAAGGACTGGATGCTGCAAGGTTTCAGTGATGGGGGACAGGATCGCTGGTCCCTGACATCTGGCTAAACATACTCACAATCACCACCGGCCTCATCTCTGTAATAAGCTTGACCACTCCAATGGGGGGGATGCTGTTTATCTTTCCCCCCCTGTGACCCCACTCCACAGCTTCTCTTGCTGGTCCTTCATTGGACCCAGATTTCCACCCTGCTTGCTGTTTTTCCAGCAGTAGCATTTTGGCTCCTGGCAGACTGGAGAGACATTTCTGTCGGCAGCTCAGGAATTCCCTTTGTGTCTTTCTTGAGTTTAGGCTCACCTTGATGCTAGTCTCTGACCCCTCTTTAATGCAGAGGAATGTGTGAAAAATTTATTCCCCTTTTCATTAAGAACTCATTAAAAATCACCAAAAGGTGACCTAGGTCTCTCCACTATGGTTATATTGTTCTCTCCAGTAGTTATTTTATTCCTGACTTTGAGTTCAACAGAAAAGTGAGATGTCACTTCCACTGATCCAATAGTTTAATTTTTTGGCATCAGTGATGAATAAAATGATGTGAAGACACATTTGAGATACATTTCTCTCACTCATGAACAGTCTGACCAGCTACGAGGAAAGGCTGCATGTCCCCAGGCGTGGCGTCCTCTTCTTAGCTTGCTTAATTAGCAACTGCGGTAAGAATGGGAATTTGATTTTCCATTAAAAACTTAGAAAAATATTTTGCTTGCTTATTTGTTTTTCACAACACACAGAGTGAAAGCCAAACCCATCATTTCTGCTCTGGTTTCTTTTGGTGTTTTGACAAGTGAAAAATCGACAATCCTAAACTTGAAGTGTTTGGGGGACTGATCTGCAAAAGGTGCCAATCTAAATAGTGTCGTCCTTTGTGCAGAGCTTCATCCAAAAAGGAAAAAAGGCATTTTTCATCCAAAGAGCACTTTGGAAAATCAAAGCCCAATTGTCAACACACTTTAGTCTCAGTCTGATTCTTATTAATGTTCTTTAATCTCCGGTGCTGGATGAGTTGTGGCAGTGTGTGTAGCTGTGACACAGAAGTCTGCAGGCACACCTCGGAGATCCAGGGAGCTGGGTGCAGCCCGAGTGCATCAGGAGAGGTGGCAAAAGCTCTTGCCCAGAGGATCCCATCATCTTCAGTCATGGTGGGGGGCAGAGAAGGCAATAGCTTATCATCCGTCCTAACCAAGGGGAAGGTGAGGCAGGGGTAGAGAGGAAAAACACTGCAGATGTTGTAGTACTCCCTTCTCCTCTGTTGACTTCAAGGCTTTGTTTGTCCCATACCCAGCCAAGACATGTTCACCAGTCTATTTCACATCATCTCTTTCCAGTGTTTGACTACAAAATCACCATTCATTTCTCTCAGCGCAGCAGGACAGCCAGGCAGAGACACCCATGGTGACCCTTGCACAAGCATCTTGATTGCCGGGAGACCTGCCCTGCCGCTGCTGTCCTCAGAGTGCCAGAAGAAGCTAGCTACCCAGCCTAAGCCACAACACACTGAAATTTTCCTTATTCGTGTCACTTGTGTATTTGGTTTGCAGAGCGGGGGAGAAAAAAGCCTTAATACAATTTATTTTTTAAATGAACCTATTTAAAACTATGGATGCCGACTTTTCAGTAGTCTTCTGGGGGCTGTTAGAAAGGGGCCCTGGCTGAAATCTATCTGAAGGGAGTTAACCACAGCCCTTTGCTCACACATGTGGTATAATGTAGGCTCTTTATTGCTTTTCTTTACTCCCCACACACACACATTTAAGATACATAGAGTAGAGCTTTTCTAAATATCTTACAAGCGTGTTTGTGTGTACGCTGGATTTATGGCAGAATGGGGAACCTAATTCTGCCCTCAATTAAGGAAACCCGTGAGCAAACAGGACTCAACACCAAGCTCCACACAAGAGCCAGAAGGAGAGTGTAACGCAGCCTAGTGACACTTGGAGATGACAAACACGCCAGTCCTGCCAGCAGAATGAGTTCACATCCCTGTATTTCAGAAGAAAGGGAACCAACGTACCAGGGAAGGATGCCAGTCTCAAGACCCATGCATCTGCCCCTAGAGAGAAGTCAATCTGATCCTCCATGTCTAAAGCTCAGTCCTACAAAGAGCTGAGGCTTGTATTCCTCTTCTCCAGACAGCCAGCTAAGGTACACAAACTGGGAACATGGTTACTTGAGATTCCTTCTGTGGTCAAAGGACAGAGATCAGCTCCCTGAAGGTCAGGCTTAAGGCCGTAATAGTGCCCAAAACATCTGTTGGAGGTCGTTCTGCCTCTCCACTGCTTGTTCAACTGCCTGAGCTCAGGCAGAGTGTTTGCAAACTCTGCTGCATGTCCTCCTCTCCCCAGGCACTGCTGCAATTTCTGGGCTTTGTGCTGTAAAATAAGCTAGACTTCATCTATCAAAGCAAAAGCCAGTGCACCAAGGAGGGAATATTTGGACTGCCTGCTATGGCACCTAGGACAAATGTAGGTGTCAGTGATGACATCTGTGTTCAAGAGCGATGAATAGCTCAGCCCATCCGCCACCCCATGATACCCGATTCTGGATCCTTAACAACAAGGAACAGAAAGAGAACTGTCCTTCAGTTATTTAACACCAGCACCTAATTGTCACACCTGCATCTCCCACTTGACCACCAAGAGTAGCCAGGTTCCAGGATAACTGGAAGAGAAATAGATGAAGATCTGTTCCTTGTCACACCAGGTGCCCCAAGATGGTCATAGATCCAGCCACCTTACTGTCATGATTTGCACCAATTTTTAACAACAGTCTTTTCAGATGCCTGGAGATGTCACGCATTGGGTGGTGTCATGAAGGAACAGAAGCTCAGCTGGTGTAGATTAGTCCTGACCAGCTGAAGTCACCAGTTGGAGATTTAATCCACAGTTGGCATCGCAGTGTTTAAGATTCCACAAATTGCAAATCCAACCCCAGTTTTAACCTTGTGGGGGTTTTGGAGCTCTGCTTTGCTGTGCTAATGTGCTTTTAATGTTGTTTCTTCACTGGTATGCGTGTTATACTAGCACACATGCACACGCGCACCCTGTATACACAGAAAGTCTATAAAACAGGGCACTCGTATAATTTTAAAATAGACAAATCAGTTTAAAGCATTAAGGCAAATCTGGTAAAAGAAATTCTCTCCTGGGTTGACATTTTGTTTGCCAAGTTTTAGCTTGGAATGAATTTTTATGACTGAGTTATAAACTCTCGAAAACAGTGGTTTATAATGGAAATCTTGACAAATCCTTAACACAGGGCCCATTGTAACATATTCTGTTCATATCCCATCGATCGATGGTAATAACAAGTTTTATATAAAGCATTTTAACCATGGAAGCATCACAGTTATCTTCAGGCTTCCAAAAATATTTTTCAAATGAATAGGTGGCTTTTTCAATTGGGTAAAATCAAAGAATTGAACGTCAAAAATGACATCTAAATATTCCTCTGGATTTAAAAAAACAACAACAACAACAAAGTCGCAATAATCCAGAAACCATGATGCTTCTTTGGCTGCAGAGCAACCACTGACTAAGCAGCAATTCCACTCTGATACAACTCTTGGTGCAGAATGGGGCCACAAGCAACAGAAATTACTTTCTCAGAGGATTAGCTGTAGGCCTGAAATAATAAGCAACTTTAAAAGCAAGCTATTCCCTGAGCAGGCAAGCTGATAAAACGGGGATTGAATGCTAGGTCTCCAAAACCTCCTTCTCTCCCACAGGACACCCACTGTCTTTGCCTCAGGAGCTCCCAGTCACTGCCCAGTCTTGGGCTGAACCCAGGCCCGGACTACCTGGCATGTCTAACCCAGGTACTGCACACTTTCAACTCTGCTGAGGCCAGCAACATGGTCCTGTAGGGATGAGGAGCAGTCAGAACTGTGCATTTAATCCTGCTCTCAGTGGCGGTGACGGGTGCCTCAGGGACGGGACCAGGTGAGGGGCAAGACAGGTGCCTTTCCTCAGCACCTTCCACCCTCAAACCTGCCCTTGAATATCACACTTGATCCTGGGCCTACAATCCACAGCGTGTCCCCCTAGACTCCAAATAAAGGGGAATCTTTAGCCTCCCTGGGGATGGAGAAAAGCAAACAGTAATTTTCAAAGAAAATATATCTGCAAAAGTACTTTAGTCCATTGACTAGCAAAAGCTGAGACTACAGGCACATGAACGCAAGCAGCAACAAAAATTCTGTCCTTTTTTTTGTTCCTGATGGTGTTAGAAGCTCTGTCTGCCTCTGAAATATTTTTAAAGCCTGAATTTTCCTAATATCTGAAAAAAATTGCAATCTTCATTATTTAGCCTTACATTGCTCTCATCAGATCAGAATTTTAAGTTCACAAACAAGAAAATAAGGCACATAGTTATGAGGTAGTGTGGGTAAGTCAGACTTCTGAAGATGCTTCGGTATTGAACCGGACATATAAGCAAGACAGCAAGAGCTTTTTGTGAACCTTACAACAACAGGAGAAACCATAGAACTAGGATTTATTTTAAGGTAATGTATCTTGTCTAAGTGAGTTTTCCAGTCTCTCTCACAAATCAATTGAAAAAAAGCACCTTCATGAGATGATTGAGACCATCCTAAAAGACTTGAGATAAATTACTGCCTAGACATACTTTTCTACCTTTTCCCAATTACAGCAGGAACCTAAATGAGCAACTCCAATAAGTCTCCCAGAGAGAGCCAAAAAGTTTTTCTTGGCAAAGCAAGAATTTGGATGTGCACCTCCATCACCCTCAGCAGGACTGGAACTGTCTCATTTGCATCCAAACAAAGAGCAAAAAGGAGCATTTTGAGCATGCAGAAATGGGCACATGAAATAAGGCTGCTTCAACACAAACAGACACAGGTGCACACAGAATACAGTCAGCACAAGCCTGATTTGCTCTCACTGATACAAACAGCTTCCTCCTCATGCAATCATCCCAGGTCTGAATTCCTGCGCTTGCATCCAAGGGAGTGAGCAAGCCATTTCCATCTCTGAATTCCTCTTACTTCCATTGAAACCGATTACTACACTTCTGCTTTCGCATGAACATAAATTTTTCCAACCTAACATGTTGCTTTAGGACTTGGTTCCACTTGACAGTAGACTTCCATATGTGCTGTAATGTTTATGTTTCTAAGCAATGCCTCGGCAACCACATCAGGGTTGCCGAAAAGACAAAAACTGAAAGCCTGGTTTTTAATTTTCTTTTTCTGGCGATCTCAGTTGGAAATTAGAAGTAGAAGAAGGTTGTCTATTTTCCTCAGAAATGCAGTCTATAGGGCCAAAGTGTTGTTAACACACACCAAAAATGTTTTGGTGGTATGCATTTGTTTTAGAAAAGAAAAAAAAAAAATCCACTTCACTAGGATTAAGTTGGGAGAAAAAAAAAAGTGAATTTGCTGACATGTGAGAGGCATAGCAAAATATCTTGTCCGTGTGGAAAATGCCAGCAGGTATTGTCCAGGGATGCTTTTTCTTTTTAAATGCCAGAGTATTTCCACACAAGTAGTCCTGGTAGCGTCCTTTTGCATATTTTGTTGAATGAGTGACAAATAAGCTGCATAAACTTGCATTCCCCAGCTATTCATGAGCAAGCAAGAGATTATTCAGATGCCTTGGCCAGAAAGGATAAAAGCTTTGTTTTTCTTTTCCTTTTTATTTTATTTTATTTTTGAAGGGTGAGATCTAAATCACATTGAAGTCTGCGGAGAGATGCCGAGGTTTTAGGATCATTATGAAAATCTAGTCTGACACATACTATGGAATTTCACTCAGCTGCTCCTGTAGCACACCCTAGAATTTATGCTTGACTGAAGACCAGTCCCATTATTTTGCTGGGCTTTAAGAGTCAAGCATTTATGCCTTAGTTCTAGAAAGCATTTAAACACATGCTTAAGTCCCTCCCTAGTCAATAAAAGCACTTAAACACATACTTTGTTCCTGCTGAAGTCAACTGGATGTTGACACAGCAAGTAGCTCGCTGAGAAGAACAGGCTGCTAACAGCGAGCCTCATTGAACTGCATTACTGTACTTTGGAGCTTAGAGTTGGGGATGTATTTCTTCATTTTTATAACACTGGACTTTCCATCCCACGCGATGTTGTTAAGACGTTAATATTTGGTCTTGCCTGGATCTGGGGTGCAATGTCAAAAATAGATCTATACATATATATTTTTAATAAAGCACAGAAGTTCTGAAATATTTCATGTCACTGTTTTAACAGTGAGCCTCAGCCAGGCCAGAGCAAGCCTTTTCAATGCTTCTGTTCAGCTTCTGTTGAGAGATATTTATATGCAATGCAGACCATGCCAGTGCCGAAGTGACTGTTTGCCCTCACACCTCGCTGCTGCAGACAAACAGAACTGCCCCCAGCAAAGGGCACCCAAACTGCATCCACAACACTGAGTTGCTCTGGTAGAAAATATTTCTCTCCATCCCCTCTACGTCAATCTGTGGTCATCTCCTTATCAAGCACACCATCCTAAAGTAAAGCTCCAGCTCCTCACCCTGACTCCCCCAGCGCTGGAGCTGCCTCCCGCCGCACATTGCTGTCTCCACTGAGCCTCGGTGAGGCTGTGGGACAGGCTGGCTGCCTCTGCCTTTCCTCTTCCCCATTTAGAGATTTATTCAAACCTCAGTGAAGTGGTTAGGGGCACTTAAGAGGCAGTTATGGCTCATTAGAGACTGCACTGGGTAGGAGGAAGCGAGGAAGATGCTGAGAGCTGCTATAGCCAGGTTTAATGGCATTTTTCTCCCCTCCTCCAATGGTACCTGGATTCAAGGGGGCAGCAAGATCCCTGGGAAAGAATCTAAAAAGGAGCAGCCAGGGGTTTTTTGCCTGGTACACAGCAACTGTGACATCTCCCCTTCAAAGCCCAACAACAACAGTCTAAACCCTAAATGCTACTCCCCTGCTCTGATGCTGGTGGGGGAAAGGGCTCCATGCACCACCTCCGCCTCCTCAGATCCCACGTCTAGGGTGAGTAGGGCTTGCCCCACTCACACTACAGGGCAAAGTCCTGAAATGGAAGTTACTGTAATTATAGCTTGCCTGAACATATGGTTTCAAGGATCTTTCGGCATGTAAAACGCATTGAATATGCATCATAACTAGATGTCAGTGCTTAAGTTACATAATCTTGCACAAACATATATTTAAGAAGGACCCGACATCCTCTGTTTTTTAAGGGGCTTTAGCCATGATTAATTCTCTGAGCTTATTAATCACAACATGTGTTAGTGTTTGATAAATTGCCCAAAAGTTGCATTAGCTAATAAGTATAAGAACAAAACGAAATAGTTTCATCTGTTTTTATAATAAGACAAAGAGCATCATGGGAGCATACACGGTGGTCATGAATAAAAGAGAAACATTCATTTATGATAATTGGTTTCAGCTCCCCGTTTGGCTGGTTCTTGTGACCTAAATGTATCCAGTTGTTTCCTTTCTTTCCCGTTGGTTTTTGGGTCACTCCTAATGGTTTAATTCAACAAAAAATGTCTACCATTTCCTGTAACCTCTGTCTTTTTTCATTCCTCCTTCCAAAATGTTTTTTTCTGTGCAGCATCTAGAGAAATCTCCCTCTCTCTCTCTCTGTGTTTCCTTCCAAGTGAACAAAGTCAATATTGTTGACAGAGAAAAGGTTTAACTCCAGGCAAAAGGGAAAAAAAAAAAGTAATAGTCATTTATTTGTCTCCACTTTTGAGTTCACAAGGGTTTTTTGTTTGATCCTGGCGGTCAAGACTTTGACACGGAACATGCCCCCTCTGACCATGAACAATTTATGGAGGGAGAAAGAGACAAAAATCCTCATTCATGTTTAAGAAAGCAAAGGAAATGGCTGTAGATTAATATTTGTGCATTTGTAGCAAATTTTCTGATAGGTCTGTAACACATTCAACCACCCTGGTTGAGAAACACAAGAGGCAAAACTCAGCCCTGGAGAGTTGAGTTTTGTTACTCTTGGATACCTTTCAAAACATCAGCCCTCATTCTGCTTTTCTTAGGGCAGCTTTTTCTTCCAGCAGAGAGTGAAAAACACTATATGGCATTTGCAAGAAGGAGGCGCGTGCTGGCAGGGTTACCTTGAAGCACAAGTGGGGAGCACTTGCCATGGTCCTTCCATTTGCACTCATGCCTGACGCTCCCTGAACATTGGAAAACAGTTTTACATCTCCCATTTGTTCTGCTCAAAGTGACAAGCAGTGAATTTTTTAGCATGAGGTCCTGAGTTCAAGCTGGTAGGAGACGCAGCGCAGCACAGTACTGGGATGCCAGAAGGCTGTTAGCACTCAGTAGAGATACTCTAAGATGTGCCATCAAGAGCCCCTGTTCCTAGTTATATTCACCACATTAAAATTATTGGGGCTAAAATACTCCCTTGCCAGGTGTCTGCCTCCAGCAGAATTTTCTAGGAAATTACAAGGAGGGTGGGAGAGGGGAAGGCCTGGCTGTTTTCCAATCTAAGATTAGAGAGAAGTGCTTAGTCGATGTAAAAACAAATTCTAACAACTATTTTTTTGGAGACTCTCTAACGCCTCCATCCTCTGGAAAAGAGATTGGAAATTTGGTGTCACCCTGGGAACAGGGATGTACATTTTGCATCCAAATTTGGCAAAGCGAAAAGCCTTTGAAAGCATCCCACTGAAGATTTATTAGCCTTCGGGAGAAAAACCTCTACAGAATCTGTCTGCCTTGATCTCACTCCATTTTGGGGCTTCTGGGGCTTGCTTCTAGGGATTGCTCAGGACTTCCCTAGCTATGACTCCCTTCTTGGCTGCTGGACATGGCTGCGGCTCTGGGCACAAGAAGAGAGAGCCAGAAAGTCATCCCTGTCATCTCAGCCACGCTGTCCAAATCACGCAAAGAGGAAAGCAAGAACTACAAAGCAGGAAAAATGAGGGAAGGATGAGGGGATAAGCCAGAAACAAACACCTGGGAGAGAGTTCAAGCCTGAGGGAACACTTGCTATGATATCAAGAAATAGGGACCAGGCAGAAAAATGAAGCAGGATAGTCTGGCAATGATATATATAATAAAAACAGAAATAAAACATATGCATAAAGTAGCAGATGAAGGCCATAGATATGACCTTAATTCTCATGTTTCAAGGCTTCTGAATTTCAGCCTTAAATTTCTCATGCATAAGAGTTTGTGTCTTTCACCGTTTCTGGAGCACCCAGAGCTCTACATCAGACCAGGACACCAAACAGCAAAGCTTCTCACTGCTACCTCAACCACTCACAGAAACAGCTGACAGGCTAAAAAGACACAGTAGGAAGATGTAATGAGAAGGAAGAGAGAAAATGCCATGATTTTGAGTACAGTGATGGTATGCACGAGGTGTAGTGAACTGCAGTAGCAAATCAGAGTCTGTTCTCACAACTCTCTCACAGCTGCTATCCAGAGATGCTCTGGCTGGAAATCAGTTCCCCACAAAATTATGTGTATGACATAAATACTCATGTGATTTTAACCCTACGATACCTAGGAAAATGTTAGTCCTTAAGTAGCACTGTTCCTTGCAACCTTGAGCAGCAGAAATTCTAGTTTTCTGTTATTGATTTATCTCCTTGCCCAATGGATTGCACACCTCAGAGGCTGAGGATTTCAGAGAAAAAATCCAACCTGGAGAAATTCCAGCTAAAATCATGGGCATCACCAAAGCGTCATAAATTAGTAAGACTCATTCCTAAGCATGTTGCAGAGGCTGGGATTATAAATGGGTTCAAGACGTGATAGGACATATTCAGAGAGGATAGCTATATCTGCAGCTAATACAGAGGTCCAAGCACAAATTGCATCATAAGCAATTGCTGGAGGATCCTGGAGAACTCTTGCTGACAACTGGGTGCAGACTGTGTGGACTTCTCCATCAGGGCAGTTTTCCTCCTCTCTAGAGGGGCTGCCCACAGCTGAGGTCCAAGTCACAGCCTGGATCTGAGGCGACCAACGCTTTGCTCTTGGAAAGCACAACACACATGTGCCATCACCAAGGCAACTCTTCTGCCTGTGAGAAAAAACAGTCTCACCTTGTCTGCACTGGTTTGGGGAGATATTTGACACAGATGTGCACTGGATCCCCCATGTCCTCTGCAGCATCACCGAGCACAGATACAGGTTCAGAGAATTCAATTGCAAACTCAAAGTACCTCCCCTACAGGTACAGCAAATCTTGTAACTACAGGTAAAATAACTTGTGGAATGGCCAGAAAACTCGTTTCGTAACAAAATTAGAACCCACTGTCTAGACAAGAGAATAGGAATTGTCTTAAATTCCAAGTAGCGATAATGGATCAAGGGGAAGGGAAAGGAAAAAAAAGGAGAAATGTTATATTAACAAAGAGGATGATTCTTTTGAGGTGTGTCATACCAATAAGGGGAAACTAAATGACTTCACAATGCTGCTAAAGGCTCATTGTAGCAGGTTTTCTTCCTAGTTTGGCACTTTTCTATCATGAAAAATCCATGTGCTTTATCACATGCAGTCCTAGAACCAAAATTTTCAAAGAAGCAAGCTTGTTACTGCACAAGACACCTACTTTGTGTCTGTCTGCGTTGGTCATGACTGAAAATATGACTTAAGGGAACCAAAAAACTTCATAAAATATGACAAACATTAAAATGTTAATGCATGCTCTCAACAGCTTCAGAAAACTGCTTATCTCTATGCTTATCAAACCAGGGAGATGATAAAGCCAACTTCTATAGGATAGCCACACAAAAACAACTACACCGTGGACTTTCCAAAGGAAAGGACCGAGTAGCTTTGTGAGAAAAACACATTACTGAACACTCTAATTCTCCATGCATAAATTTTACCATTCCAGAAAACTTGCATGACATTAGAAGTTTCCAGTAATCTCCAAAGCAATATACCATAATCGCTGTACATTCCTAAGCCGACTTCTAAAGACCTTTGAGCACAAGCCTGCACAAATATGAGTCCCTCCACTCCCCATCACTTGTAACAACATTAAAACATCAGAGTCTCTGATCTTCTCTCCTTCACCTTACACCTGTCCTCACCCTCCTCCAGTCACAGCTCAGAGATATTGGCACATGGTTTGTCACAAACCCAGCTGTAAAACACTGAGAAGGCAGCTCAGTCGGGTTTTCGTTTTGGTTTTCTGGCAAATGATATTTGAAAAACTCAAAAAATCTGCTTTTGTGAAAAAGCCCAGTATCAGGAGCAGGGCAACAGGGAGTGGCAAGATTCACATTTTTCTGTAGTAAGATTCACGGTGTTCAGTAACAACATTGAGTAAAGTCAACATTCAGCAACAAAACCTGGTGGAAGGACAAATGCATTTCTAATTTCTTTCAGAGGCAGCAGGTTAATTAATATTGAGTTGAAGACTCTGGAAAACTTGCAGGGTGCTCTTTGTTCCCCCGATCTGCCTGACAAAGGTATTTGAAGCCACTCCAGAAATACAAAGACTATCTTTAGAAATGCACTCTGGCTCAGTCTACCCCAATTATCTCAATAACAGTTTGAGATGATTTGCAATTCTACTTAAAACCAGGCATGGCAGTCAGTTTTGCGTTATACAGCGTCTCTGCTTCCTGTTTTAGATGAGCACTTCTCATTCTTCAGAGGGACTTTTACACATCTCCCAGCTGCTCAGAGGTCCTGCAGAGCTTTTGGTGCACTGGCTTAGTTGTAAGAGCTGACTGACTAAATCTTACCAATTTATTTCAATTGCATGAAATAAACAGCTTCCTTATAATGCCAAATATTCCAATTAACCATGCAACTCTGTGAGTACAGGATTTCCATCTTCCAGGACACTGGTTACAAGTCTTTTCTCCCATATTGAGTTGACTATGAAATAAAAACACTCGCTCCTTCCCAAGGTACAAAGAATTAGACTACTGTAAGTAAGATACAAGCTGGATCTCTGTCTGCACAGGGCTCTACACAGTAACTCACATCTTCAACTTACTTTACAAACATGAATATTGAGCGTGACAACAGCTGTGCCATTTTTCTACATCATTCCACCCACCCGTGTGCTTTTGCAATGGTTCCATTTCATTATATTCCGGCACGTTTTCTCCTGTTTTACTAGCTGTTACACAAAATAAAAGGTATCTCTAATCTAAAAAAAACCCAAACCAACCAACAACCACCAACCAGAAAAAACAACAGAAAAACCCCAACTGACTCTTGCTTTAAAGCATGAGCACTTCCTCCCATCATATTCTTTTTATTTTCCCCATTTAAGGACCTCTCATCTTGCCTATGCTACCCAGGTAATGGAAGAGTGTGTTAACATGAGTAGTATGTCAGCACCTTTCCAATGTGTTGGGATTTATGGATGGTTTTGCATATGAGAATAGGAATTGCTCGCCTTGCAAGCTATGCAGATGACTGCTTCTCCTTATGACAGGGTGAGAGATGACCTGCCCTTCAGCCTGCTCCAGGCACGCATTTCCTTTCTCGTGCCAGGGGTTGAGGCTTCTTTCACAGAGGCCAAATGACAGTTTGGGGTGGCTCACCTGATGTGTCCAAGACCTGCATCAGGCTGTGGTTGCCACAATCTTGTGAAGATTCAGCAGAGAAAAGCTCTGCCAAAAGTTGGAGTGATAGGATTTGTAAAATATTTCACAGAAACGTAAACTCCCAGAAGTGGTGCACACAACTACAGCCAGGTCAGCTCCAGCACAGCAAGAGAGAAAGAAATGTCACTGCAAAGTGCCCTTACAAAGGTGCCAGGTTGGTGAGATGAGCTCCTGCAGTAGCACCACAGCCCCTCACAGACCATCGGGGGAAAAGGTCATAAAAAAAATTAAAATATTTGTAGATAGGAACACAAAACAACAAGCAAAACTTATCTAAAACCTCTCCCTTCCTTTTAGACATGTGGTGGCACAGTGTTAAGTGCATGGGCTCTGCACAGCTACCTATGCTGCAAAGAGCCTAAGCGGGGAACCAGGCAGTTTTACAGGGCCAGTTTCCAGGTCAGGCTCCCATGAGCCAGTAAAGTGCACAGAGGTGATGCCAGCAAGCATCTCTCCGTGCTTCTTTCTCTATCTGAGGCAGTGGAGGTGCTGGAAGCAGTTCCTGCTGCAGCAAGCTCTGTCTTGGAATCAGGGTACCCCTACTTCACACCCAGCACACACATTTCACTTACAGGGTAGGTCTGCAAGAGGGACCATCCCTCAGTGTCCTGAGCCAGTTGCAGGTGCAGCACTGGCTCAACTCAGGAACAGAGTCAGAGCAGAGAGCAAAGTGCTGGCTTGGTGTCTTCACAAGTTTTATTTTAAAGGTTTGCAGGTTTTCACACTTCAATCCAGCCAGGACAGCAGTGATGCCAAAAGATGCATGTGCAAGCTCCTCTTGCCTGCTGTATGGAGGAACTGGGATTAGCACAGCACAGGCTACCAAACAGCCCCAGAGTCCTACAGGTGAAGGGCAAGAGACAGAGGTGACATCCCAGAAAAGGTGTTTTTGTCATTCTACCAATCTCAATTCAGACTTAAAACCATAGTCTAAAGACTAATGATAAAGCAAAAGCCACTGCCAAAAATATAGGCAGGATATTCCTGCCAGAATATATGTTAAAGAAAGACACACAATTATTTTTTAGGGGTGCTGGCACAGTGCTCTCAGGAAACCTTTCCCTTTAAACACTAAAATTAAACAAACACATGAAACACAGGGAGAAATGTAATTACTTTATAGCTTGACTTTGGTCTATTGCCTCGGGTATCCAGTTCCTTTTCTTACTGATGTGGAAACTCAAATTCCCCCCTAACAGTGTCATTAATTCCTTGGCCTGGGGAGCCCAGCTTTCCTGCTGCATTTTTCATCAGGAAATCCCAGCTGCCCGCACCTTGCTCTGAAAGCAGCTCTGCAGGTGACAGTGGAGCTCCTGCCCCGCTCCCGGCACAACGAGGGGGCAGGAGGGTTCCCCTCTCCCCCCGGGAAGGAGAAGATTAAAACAATTGGGTTGACAAAGAAAAACATTTAAAGACCCAGGCAAAGATCTAGCTCCTCTGACCTCTAGCTCTCCCAAAACTCCCCTCGCCTGCCAAAAAAAATGACAAGAGGTGTCTATTTCTGCTTGCCTTTTTCCTAAGAAAAACACTTTCCCCTCTCCCTCCTCATTCCCCGCCGTGGCTCTTCCCCACACACACACACAGTTGGAGCTGGCTAAGGTTGATATTAAATGAACACCCAGTCCTTAACGCTCCTGGGACACCGTCCAAAAGCTGCCGGAGGCTGTTGAGAGACTCCCACTGATGTGGGTGCCCCCCATGGGCCACATACCCCCATATTAAAAGTGGCTTTAGTGCCCTTTAGAGAAAGCAACTTGATTTGGAGGAACACAGAGAACCCCATGGGAGGAGAAGCATCTCGCCTGGGCTTACCTTCCTGCAGCCCTGAGTTCTGGGATGCTGATGAAATCCTCAATGTCGGATGCCAGCCCAAGAGGCCACCCTAGCTCCTTCCCTGCTCCTGAAAAAGGCTTTCTTTGGGCACCATGCAGATCTTCCCAGCTCTTTTCAGAGCGAAATCTTTAGAGGTCTGTCCTGGAAGCAGACCAGTAGCAGCCTGCCCTTTGCAAGCTGTCATGTAATTTAGGAGGAACCACGATGGACTCTGCAAGTATATATACCCCTGTGACACACACACACACAGAACGTGCCTGGCATCTGAAGCAGTCGATGTTGGATTTATCCCTTCCCTTTTTGCCAGTGACTGACATAAGTGCCGGGAACTCTTGGTGGAAAACTGCTTATGAGCTTTGGGCCTGATCCAAACCCCACTGAAGACAAAGGAAAGACTTTGTGATTGCCTTGGAGCTGGCTTTGGATCAGTCCCATTATCTCTGCTTGGAGAGCAGTGTACAGACAAAGCAGGCAAGGCCTGGGGCATGGTAAGCCTGTGTCTGGAGGCCCATCTCAGCTGAGTAACAGAGAAGCACCAAGGCACATCTGAGCCTTCCTTAAAATACCCATTCAAATCCTTTCTGAGAGGGGATGAGCCTCGGGAAGCACACGTGATCTCATCCTTCAGCCCTTACTCCTGGATGGAGATACCCTGCTCAGGAGCTGACACCCAGGTTTCTCTGCTCAGGGGCGGTATCAGTCACACAAAACCTTCAGAATCAGACCTATATTCAGACCTAAATTATGCAAATCATCCACCTCACAGGCTGAGTCTGGTTTTTATCCATAAAACATCATGGGTTTGAACACTCCAACGCTGAGCACACCCATGTGTCTTAAAGGACACAAGGGTCCCCACAAGCTCTTTATATTCCAAAAGAGACTAAGAGAGATACATTGGCAGACTCTCTCCCACCTAAAATCCACAGAATCATTTGTTTTGTCAACAATTAAGCAGCAATTTGCATTCTTCCTGGGTAAGAGGCAGCTCACAGAACTGAAAAATGCTTTGACACTGTTTCATTCCACTTCTCCTGGCAGCACTACCTTTCCCCTCATTTAATTTAAAAAAAAAAAAAAAA
>WEIS01079392.1:717-11232 GCA_013389965.1 Todus mexicanus
AGAGGAACCAGAGACCACATTTAAGAAATGACTGGTATGCTTTCAAATTAAGAAGAGAGTCCTGCTATCATTGCAGTTCAGGCCCCTAACTCAGGCAGCTAACCCACAGTACTTGCAGCACTGTCTCAGAAAGTGATTAGAGAGGGCTGGCTGATGCAGCCCAGGAACCATCTCACTCCAGCTGTTAACACTGACTGAAGAGGTAGCTGCTAATTAAAGTGTCTACATTTGGGAGGTCTGAATACTTGCCATGATGACTGCTTTCCTGATATTTGACCTCTGTAGTGGCATTTGCAGCCTGGGATAAGATTCCTGGTTTACCCTGCACAGCATCCATGGAACGAGGGGATGTCATTTGGGGAGGGAGGCTACAGGGAGCCTGAAGCAGGTATTCAGAGAGCTGAGTTTACCTCCACCTGTGATTCCTCACAGCAGATCTTATTGCAGGAATTCGGCCTCTGGGGCATATGAGAGACATAGTTCCCTGTTGAGAAGCAGGATTAGTGGTACATTTCTGCAGACTGTGAAGGAGGTGGAGGTGATAGGAACACCCAGCAACACACTGAGTTGTGCACAGTTCTGAAGTGGGAACTCTGGCTAGACCTTGAGTCCACTACCATAATACAGCAAGATCAAGCCAGCATGAAATGAATGCACAGACTGAGGGGTAAACACCTTCCCAGAAGAAGTTTCTCTGAAAACATTTAATCATTGAGACTGCTTGTCAAGTCCGACTAGTCCTTGTCTGGACTTGGATTTTAGACCCACTTTCATGAGGTATCTGATGAGGAGCAGTAACAAAATAAATTATTTGTTAGAAGGGGTAAGAAACAACCCACAGAAGTAATCTTCAATTGGAAAGATGCCCTTTTCACAGTGATAAAATTTTAAATGTGGCAAAATTAAATTGATCTTACAACACTGATATGCTTTTGACACAGCCTGTGGAAGTCTGCGGTCTACTAGTGGTGCTGCACTACTGTGGATGGTTTGACGATACATCTACAGAAAACACAGGTGGTAGAATGAAACTGAAAAGCTCATATTTAAAATCCTAACTCTGAGAATACATAGTCAGGAATACGCTTCACAGACTTGTGAAGTTAGCTTTGTTTCCCCATGCTTCCTTGAGCAATAGGTTTTGTATGAAGGGGTACAGCATGCTGCTTTTCTACAGCTGCCTGGAGTTGAAACTATTATTTTAAAACAAAAGAAACAACTCCTCATCCAATACATACACACAAACTCCCACTACATGATAAAGTTCTTTCAGAGTTGAAAACCAAATCATATTGCAAGTGATTTTCAAAGTTAGGCACCTTAATTTGGAAGAGGAATGAGTAATACTTCTGAAAATACATTATTGTCTGTAGGCTTGAAATGCAAATGTTTTACCAGCTGTTTTTCCTCCAAATCCTGTTACACTACTTTATTATTATATAGTTGCTTATAGATGTTGGTCACTAAGAATCTTAATTTTCAATATAAGCATAATTTAGAGAACTTATTTTAAAATACAACAGCTGTAGTTTTTAAAACAAGTTAGCAGCATTTTAGGACAGGTTGGAAAGCAACCATCCTTGACAAGGCTAATTTAATACCCATCATAAAATTGGTAACAGGGTAAAAAGAATGGAATTATAGGACAAAATCCACCAATGAGAGCTTTAGCCTATTCAGAGCAGTACTAATATAATAGACTGAACAAATCAGGTCTATAAATTTCTGTCAATGTAGAGTACCCATACAAGGTCGTATGCATCAGCTAAACTTAAACGAGGTCCTTGTACAGACCCTGTGAACAGGAGTGAATTTCACCCTCAACAGTTGAAAAACTACCTTTCATTTTGATTGCATCAGAAAATTAATTTGCTCTATGCTTCAGTAAAACTGAGACTGGTTCAATCATCAACACTGTCTTTTGAAGAACACAGTTTATACTACATTCACAAATAATCTGCTTTCAGGCTAAGTAAAGGATTTTTACTGTTTCCTTGGTAAAATCTGGTTAATAAAAACATTGACACATACAGTGTATCAACTGATGTAAGTAGGAGTTACATAATGAAATAAGGCCTTGACAATAACATTGTCGAGGCACATGAAGATGTACTAGTTCCACAGAAAATGAAGAAAAATGTCAGTAAAATTACTGAAACCGGGAAAGCAGAGCTTTTGTAAAAACTGAAGGAAGAGAAGGGGAGACTGAGTTTGTGTGGAAAACGGAACATTGTTTGGGCCTTTAAATTTTTTTTTAATTTTTTTTTTTTTTTATAGGGACTGGAACAAAATGGCTAATACAAAGATATTTAGGCTACAGAGAAATGGCACCGGATCACCAAAAATAAATAAATAAACAAATAAGTAGAACAATAAATAAATAAATAAAAGCTAAGGAGGCAGTAGGTAGAGCATTGAATGTGAAAAGTACCTTTGAAGAGTACTGAGTACTATCTCCTTAGCTTCTTCTAATGATTGGACTTCTTCTAGTGATGGAGCTCAGAGTCCCATACCCTCAGCTTAAATAACTTCTCTCATAGGGCCTGAATACTCCGGCCTCCTGCAGGAGGGTTGATTTCACTCAATATGCATATTGCATCTTCCTAATTATCCATCTCTTTGTATTAATGATGAAATAATACAATCTTCTATTTTCTCTAATTAAGTTTATTATGAAGACATTTTTATGTGCCTATTTTTGAAAAACGAAATTTCATTAAAAGTCAGTGTATCAGATCTTATTAATTCTATTACATTACAACATGAAACATTTCATCAGGAAAAAAAAAGACTGAATCAAAACCAACCCCAGACTTTGATAATACAGATAAAAAAAAAATCCAACGCATTCACTTTTCAATCTCATTTTAAACACTACAAAACTTTCCTCATGTGAAGTTTTTAAATCAATAGAGAATGACTTATCACATTCTCCTGTAGGAACATATTTTGTCTATTTTACTGGGGATTTTTTTCTCCTGAAAACACTATGAAATGCCAATTCATCTCACAAAGCCATTTTTTCTTCTTTTTGTAATTAGGAAAAACTAGATAAATAAATTGATATTAATTACCTTTGGGAGAACAAGGTTGGACTAAAAGACCTTTTAATAATTGGAATGGCAGTGCACTTTGCATGCTGTCAGTGCTCAGTGACAATTGCTACAAGACAATTGATACACGCTGACGTTTTCTTTGTCATCACTGGACAGTAGGGACTTTACTGCCAATGATTTTCTGCCATCATCTGAAAGTGATAGAGGCCTATGAACGGTTGCGGCAAGATAAAGGATCCCTTGATATCCTGTAGAGGAATTGCAGTGTTTCGCTGCTCTCCAGACATATTCCACTTTGTGACTCCAGGTCACACACAGCTGAATGGTTTTGCTGAGGTTTGGAATCTTCTGCTTCTTGTGAGGCTACTGCTCAGCATTGCTGGTACGCTGCTGGCACCAAGAAGAGATCACGTGGGGTGGCAGGCAGCAGCAGAAATACTGTGCTGCTGCTGGAGACTGAGAGATTCTTATTTCACTGTTTTAGAAAAGACAGTCGTAACCAGTTCGAACAGTTGTAGCAGAATATATAGCCTGTGTCAGGAGACTGAAGATTTCACTTGTAAAACACACAGTAGAATGACTTGTAGCACATACCTAATTGACTCAAATTGCTTATTTTGGTTTTCTGTAAACCACAAATTTATGTGGTATAATTTCATCTGTTTTCCTTGTGCAGTAGTTTGTCATTCTAGAAGGAAGCACAGTCCCTGAAATTATATATATTAAAACTTTTTTCCAACCTTATTTATTGTGCTGGAGTGACTGAAATACAATTTTAATGGTTTAGAGAGAATAAAGGACTATTTCTGATGAAACTTAATCCTACCTATCTGTTAACTTCATATTGGTAATTGCTGCAGCTGGGGTCCATAGACCACATTTATTCTCCCAGGGCAAACCAGCTCTTCCAAAGCCCACCCCCAAAGGTCTTCTCTCTTAGGCAGCTCTGTGTTGTTGGCAGATAAATTGCCAGGCATTAACAGAAATTTGTACGGGAGCATCACATCTGTCGTGCCTCCTGCATTTGGTCAGGTAGATGAGGATATTGCAGTTTTCTCAATATAGCTGAGATATGGACATACTGGATACACTCCAGTGAAGGGCCATAAAGATGATGAAGGGACTGGAGCATCTCTCCTATGAGGAGAGGCTGAGAAAGCTGGACTGTTCAGCCTGCAGAAGAGAAGGCTTGAGATAGGGATCTTATCAGTGTGTATAAATACCTGAAGAGAGAGTGCAAAGACGACAGAGACAGGCTCTTTTCAGTGGTGCAGGACAAGACACAATGGGAACAAGCTCAAAACACAGGGAATTCCATTTAAACATTAAAAGAACCTTTTTTATCATGAGGGTGACTGAGCACTGGCACAGGTTGCCCAGGGAGGCTGTGGAGTCTCCATCTTCGGTGATATACAAAAGTCACTGCACATTGTCCTAGGCAACTGGCTCTAGGTGTCCCTTCTTGAGGGAGGGTTAGACCAGATGACCTCTGGAGGACCCTCCCAAGCTCAACCTTTCTGTGATTCTGTGCATGCAAAGAAAGAGTGGGTAAGTGCACTTTGATGATGCAAATTCATCATCATTTATGGGAATCTAGTTCTTCCTGGGAGCTAGAGATTCATTGTAAGCAAGGCCACGAGTGCTTTATTTTATTGCACAGTACTTTGATTCAAATAGGGCATTCACAGGACGTGTTTACAAACAGTATAGTGATTGATGAGGAACATTCCAGGTTTCCCCTGGGGCTGAAATACGGGTATGTACCCTGCCAGGCTGAAAAGTTGTGGAGCTATACCTGTGTCCTGGTTAGGGTTAGAACAGAATAATTCTATTCTATGATTTTTACTTTTCTGCTAAATCTGTCTGAAGTTAGCAGCATGTTTACCAGGCAGTGTCTGCTTCTAACAGTGATAACGCTCCATGTTTACAGTTAGTACCAAGGATTGGTATGCAAAAGGTCACTGCTACATTTTGTGTACCACACTGTGGGGTGCAGAAAAGTAAAGGCTGCACCTTCAGGAAGGAGCGAACAAGACAGGTGACTCTAAATTAGCCAGTGAGGTATTTCATCCCATATACATCATATTTGGTGTAAAGCTGAGGGATCACAAGGATCTCAGTCCTTTGCTCTCAGCCCTTTAGCCATTTTGCCCTTCGTCTTCCGTTTCTCTGAGATCTAGCTGCTCTCTCAGCTTCAGGACTCTTCTTCACTCGGTTTGGCCTTGGCAGCTTCAGCTTTGCCCTGAGGCCTCCAGCCTCAGTCTCAGCCCCGACTCAGGCCTTGGCTGGGCCCCAGGTTCTGGGCCACATCCCTGAATCCAGCTCCCGGTTCCCGTCTGCTGCTGGGCTCTTCCACAGCATCAGTGGTCATGGTGACATATTTACCATCGTGAGGGTTGGGTTCGTTACTGGTTTTGTACATATTTGTATATATTTACTTTTTATTGTTATTGTTATTATTATTTTCATTTTTTAGTAAAGCTGTTCTAGTTTCCTTTCCTAACCGATAAGTCTCTCTCCTTTGTTTTCTTTCTTTCCTTTTTGGGTGGGGAGAGGGAGAGAGCGTTCTGTTGCAGATCTGGGGGTGCCCTGACCCCAGATAGTGACAACCTGACATTTGTCAGTATGGCTGGGATCAGGCCTGTTGGCCTACCCTTTCCCCAAGATGACCTTTGGAAGAAATCAATCTGTTTTGGCATCTCCTCTCCCACCTCTCTGAAGTGCATAGCAACAAAAAAAAATGTGGGTAAGAGATCAGCAACATGCCAAAAAGAAATACAAACCTGGATGAAAAGTGAAGATTCTCATTAGAATTGTTCAAAAAAATGAAGTCAGCCTTATAGCCTGTAAATATTTGTTTCTGTGGAAGGCATCATCAAAACCCTTTTAAGGCTTTTCTTTGCCATCAGGCTCTTCTATATAGCCACTTCTGTTCAAGCAGTACCCCCCAAGGACAAAGAGGTACATGGGGACAGCCGACCTAGGTGCAAAGCACAATATGCATGTGGTTACACAGCCTAAACTGAAGGCAAACTTAAAAGCAACTCTCTTCCTGAAGTTTGCTCTAATCAGTTGGTTTGCTCTAATTTTGTTCCAGCTTGCCCTTCAGAGGCTAAACAGTGACTGTGAAACTGCTCTTAAAATATAACCTTGAAGTGGGCAAGGACATACCTCTCACTGTGCTCCTGGGAAACGAGCGAGGACATACCTCTCACTGTGCTCCCAATAGACACAAACCCCTTCAGCTCTGTCTCCTCTTCCAAGCTTTACCTTTGCAAATGAAACTGAGTGCTGAAGCAAGGAATTGAATTCTGTATGCCCTAAACACAAGGATACAAGCACCTGTCTCACTTTGGATACAGAGATGCTCCCAGTAAGAGGACATAATGTAAGACAAGCAGCAAGTCCCTGACTCTCTGACTGAAGGTCAGGCTACACCTTGTTTACTTTCTCTGTTACTGCTTTCTCCCTACCATTGAAACACACAATAAAGCCCAGAAACACTCCCAGAGACATTCAACAGCCTTAACACAGTGCTGCTGACATGATCTAGAGTGTTCTAGACACCTCCATGGAACTGGCAAAAATTAAAGAGGATTTGTGAGAGACCTGTGCCTTTCTAGAGTGACAGCTGGGAGTCTGCTGAGATACCATATAGCATTTAAAATGCCACTGAGTGTCTGTATTCATACATCTCAATTTCTTCCTCATCTGCCCCTTTTAGCGGGAGAGATGGAATACAAACATATGCAACAAATTCTAGTTACATTTCTTGATGCATCACTATTCACACCATCCTAATAATGCTATGATACAAGATACTACTCATTAATTGTTCCACGTCTTGGGACTTACCAGAAAATTTGGTGAAAGGCAGTTTAAGAATTCCAGTCAAATTGTTAGTTTGGCCCTTTAAACTCAAACTACAATGAGTGTATCACATATGACTCAAATTCAATTTTATTTTTTTACTGGAAAGGAACTCTATTAAAAAAGCTTTCAGTATTATTTACAACAATAAAAACAGGACAAAATGCCTGCTGTCTTAAAGGCTAATAATGGTACAAAGATTACAAACCGCAGTTTCAATAATGTTGTCTCTGTTTGTCTGCTTGAGAACTGGCCTTTTTACACTATAGGGAAGCTAACCATTTCAGCTATTCCGTAATATTAGTAATGAAAGAATTGCTTTTCCATTATAACCCCATTCAATGTTTAAAGCACAAAGCAGAGCCTCTGTTTCATTATTGCTTAATTCCAGAACAAATGTTATCCTCTTCCTTTCAGAGAATTATAAACTGTGTCTTTATTTACTTGCATGGCACAATTTTCACATATTTGACAGACCATTGCTCATGTTCTCCATTGTCACGGTATTAGCGAAATGTAGCATAAGCTCTAAATTTGCAACTGCCATCCAATCAATAAGAAGATCACACCATCTGAATAATGCTATAATATGTGACATTATCTATTCAACTGTTCTATTTCTTGGGACTTGTGAATACTGTCACAGTGAAAATGAACACCATTTGAACTGACAGATTTTTTCTCCGTTCAACACTTATAATGAATATATTTCAAAATGAGGTACCAGATTAAATAAATTCCATGTCATATCAAAACTGAGATATGAACATTATTTGTAGCAGCAAAGTTCCAAGTAAATTACACTGAACTTACATATGCAATGCATTTAGCAAGAACAGGGTTTTCAAATAGCGTAAATCTTGTTGGATGTCAACTTGCTACAGAAATGATATGTAGACCTTATTCTCCATATTTTCATGACAAGAACAAAAGTGTGCTTTGGCACAGTTTTTTAATGCATCAAATTAGTATCTAAAACAGAATTTACTGCTAACACAAAAAGTTTACTAAGGAAGCTCTGATAAATTTCAGTAGAAGACTCCTGTATCTTTCATTGCCCAAACAAGATACTACCATGCAATCATGCTATAAAATCTTCTATAAAATAACCATCCTATTTTAATGTGTTCATTGGACCAAACAGTCTTATCCCATCCATGAGGCATCCTTTCTCACATCACACCAGAACACTCCTACAGTGGAACAGGAATTACTTGTACAGAACAAGCCCATATTTGCCAATCAGGTGCTGCACTGCAGGATAATGTAGCAAACTTCTTGTGTGAAAAAGTTTTTACATGGATTCATATTTTGCTGAGTATGATATCTTGGTGCGTGAAGGTTTTCAGTGTTTTCAGGTAAGTGCAGTCTTTCAATACAGACAGTCCTAACAGGGTTAACTGAAATTTATGGACAATAACATAAAGATTGACATTAGGTAGGATTATAGGAGACTAGTTTATCGAAACTTGTATGATTTTGGAGCGTTTCAATAACCTTTTGTAGAAAATGAAATTGGAGGAAACGTCATTCTCAGAGCTGTAGTCTCACTATTTCTATAGTGCAAGCAAATCAATTCACATTCCACTAAAGTAATAAGAACTGTATATCATAAAAATACACTTACAAGAAAACTGGAAATATAGTATAGAGTTCCCATCACAGACACATTTATTTCTGGTGTAGTGGTAAAACCCTGTGTTTTCAGTTCTGTCTGTCACTAGCTTAATATACGAAGGCATATAAAACCTGCTGCATGAGAAGACTTGAGTCTGGGTTCCCAGAAGGAACTCCTAGTTCCTAACTCTGCTAGCAGCAATATTCAGCAGAGATCTTCCTCATGTCTGACTCTCTATACGTACAGTAGAACTTATGAGATGATCATTCTTTAAAACAACATTCTTCCAGTTGGCAAGGTAAAATCTGGAAACAACATCTCAAAAGAGAAATGCCGCACTATTCAAACATTGTTGGAGCATCATCATCAGCAAAATTATCCTACAGGAAAGGTCTGACTTATGTTTCATTTGGAAAAGAAGTAAGAGTGATTTCTTTCTCTGTCACTTTCTCTCAGTAGTTTCTCAGAGGATAAGGTAAACTTACTCTCCCTCTTTGGGTGGCTGTCATTCTTTCTGAAGCTAAAAGAACCCACATAGTGTGGGTAATGCGACACATAGCCATGTTGGGATCCCTGCACTTAGTAGGGTAGCTGAAAAAGAGAAGATCACCTCTTACGCACCAGCCAAAGAGAAGTAGATGTCTGCAAAAATTAAGGCTGCGTATATATCAAAATTTCTGTGATCAGAAAGCTAATCACATCCTTAACTGCTGAACCATGTCTCTCTAACATAGCAATGCTTTTAGAAGGCCCTTTAGAATTTAATCTTTAAGTCTAGCCTGAGGAAATATTTTTATATCATTAATTTTAATGAAAAGAAAACAGAAAAATGTTTAGCATTATAACTAATCTCCTCTCTCTCGTTTTGTCCAGTTGTAAACCAGTAAGTCGGTGCTTAAACATTAAGTGAAGGCCATACAGAAATAGATCTTGATTACACATATAAGTAGGCGGACATTTTCCCACTATACAAATAGATAAAATAAGACACAGATATTAACTGACTCTCCTCACTGGCACAATAAATTAGGAAATAACTTATCAAACCTTTGAGGTGCACTCTTTAATAAAAAATATTTAAAATTAAGTAGCATGCACATTTTGTGAAGTCTTCAGGAGTCTGGTGTCTCCATTTCTATTTTAAGACTTCAAGTACAACGTACCAATTATCCAGCATTTGGTAATGTCCATTTGCAACTTTGTAGAATTCCTTAACATTAGATTGTTGTAAGCTGGTTTATATGACAGGTTAAGAAGAAACAGACTGCATACATCTAGGGCAGTTTCGTATGAAAGGAAAGTTTTTACATTTCTTCCTTTTCAGCCAAAAATCATGTCATAACACTGTAACAACACAAATAAGTCAAGTTAAAAATACCATAATGTGGAGTATTTTTTTAAAAACAGAAACAAATTATTCAAGCAGAGTTAGTACCATATTCCCAGAAACTCATAGCCCTGTAGGGAAAATGAAGTAAAAACATATTAAGACTACTTTTTCTTTTCATGTATCAGCAGTATATTTTTGCACCAGTCACAAAATTAATTGTCTTATAACTTACCAAAAATTCTATGTACGATAATTTCCTTGAATTTCAAGTTTTTCATTCAAATATTAAAAACAAAGTGCTGCTTTTATTCTCTCACTTTTTAATGTTTTTCTCTGAGGTTTATTGTACTTCAAGCTCTGTATTGTTAAGTCCCAAAGGGGAATTACATCCTAAAATATGGTGATCACTACTGAATATGGTACTCCAGGTGAAGTATATAACTATAAATTCTGTTTAGCTTGATTTGTCATATATTTCTCCAGGAATTAAATATAGTGTTCTATTTGACATGTGTACTGCAGTTAGGAATTCAATAGTATCTTAGGAGAGATCGGTATGATAATTCCTTGTTGGTCACTACATTGCAGATTTTTTTAAGATATTAACTTAACCGCGAATAAACTATTTGCCCCCTTATATC
>WEIS01079395.1:257-17978 GCA_013389965.1 Todus mexicanus
ATCTGAGGCTCGTTCATGATCATTCACTATAGTCAGCCTTCCAGTTATTTACAATGGAGGGAACCCTTATGTCAGCTGCCTTTCTCTGAAGACAAGAAGATTGGGGAAGTTAATGGCAGTTTGAGTTTTACCTTGAAAAACTACACATCCAAGCATTTCCCAATAAATAACCACCTTTTAATTTTTCTGCCTGCTACTACTCACCACTGTGCCTTTCCTCTGTTTTGAGAGATGCTGGGCTCCCTCTCTCGCTATAGAGCTTTGACTGTTTTTCTTTCATACATTTCCCAGAAACTTTCGCTTTTCTACATACTTTTTCTCTCCCTCCATCTGTGTTGTTCTGTCTATTCTATCTTGCAAACCCTTGCATATATCCAAAGGCATTAGACCTTCACCTGCTCCTTCATAGAGAAAGAAACCTTCAGAGGCATGTCCTTCCCTGTAATACTTGTGCTGTGCATGCATTGTGCTTTCTCAGGCTCCATTACAGTCCCTCCCTTTGGTCTTAACATTTAGTAGGGACAACTTTTCAAAATCATTTTCATGCACCTAAGGGCAACTCTTGCTTCCTACTCCTGTTTTGTCTTGGAATAGCCTAGGATATTTAGAAGCAGTAGTAAAATATAGTTAGAAGAGCCGTCACATACATAATCTTAAGATTTATTTATATAGGGGTGACCAGTGGCTCATTAATTTTGCTCCTGGAATTGTCTGTGTGAAGTTCAGCTACTGCGTTTTGTGAACTTTAACCGTTGTCTGCTTGCTGTTACTTTTATGAAACTATCTTTGCAAACATCATGGTTTAATTCCTCTTGGCAACTAAGCCTCTTGCTCGCTCCTCCCTCAGCAGAATGGGGTAGAGAATCAGAGAAAAAAAAGAAATGAAACTCGTGGGTTGAGCTAAAGACAGTTTAATATGATAGAAAAGGAAAAAATAATGCTAATAATAATAATAATAAAATGTAATAAGAAAAGAGTTAGAGTACACAAAACGTGATGCACAATGCAACTGCTCATCATTCACTGATCAATGCCCAGTCAATTCCTGAGCAGTGGCCCCTGGTCAGCTTTTCCCCCAGTACTGGATGTCATATAGTATGGAATATTCCTTTGGCTGATTTGGATCAGCTGTCCTGGTTGTGTCTGCTCCCAGCATATTGTGCCTTTCCAGCTTTCTCACTGGCAGGGCATGAAAAGCTGAAAAGTCCTTGACTTAGTATAAACACCACTTAACACACTGATGTTTTAGTTGTTGCTATCAATATTATTCTCATTCCAAATCCAAAATACAGCACTATACCAGCTACTAGGAAGAAAATTAACTCTCTCACAGCTGAAACGAGGACAGCAAAGAGCAAAGAAAGTCTTAGGTGAAAACCAAGATTCCTCTTAAATGCATTTTACTGTCCACCAAAAGACTTGCAGGTTTGTTTCCTGAACTTTTATAAGCATTTAAGAACATGGGAACTTTCTTCACCAATGTGTTGGAACGTTTTTATGAGTGAAAGCATTCGCAGATAATAATAAAAACCATTCAAACCTATAAATGCATTATTTTGAGTTTATAAATGTAACAGTTGATCTGCTTTGTGGACTAGATGGAGCTTGAGGCTAGGAAGCCAACTGACTTTGTTTGCTAACAGATCAATCTAGTAAATAGCCAGGTGATTTCTATAAAGGGATAGCAACAAAGTAGGTAGGTTTGGTTGTTTGAAGGGGGTTGAGGGCTGAAGTGCTGCAGCCTGCCTTGATCAGGTTTGTGACTGGGTTCTCTGCTTCAACCATACAACATATTCTGAAGAAGAAAAGATAAGTGTTAACTGTAGTCCTTCTGGGCAAGCTGTTAACTTGCTTTGGTGCTCTGCAATGAAAAATTTGACTATTGAAAGAGTAGAAGATGGAAGTTTTAGAGCTGGTACCTGAAGTGACAGTGTTCATGCTGTAGGCAAAAGCTGTGGCCTGTTGGATGCCAGGAAAAAGACAAGTACAGCTGGGTTCACAGTATATCTCTACTCTCATTTGTCACAGCTAAGTCAAGGTAAGGTAGCTTACAGTTGATATATTTCTATTATGCTCAGATTTTGTGTAAATGAAGGTAGCATTTGACTTCCACCTTTGCAGGGGGTTTCTTACAGTGTATGGGCTTCAGCCTCATCCAGGGCTGCCACAGGGACTTCTCATGTGAACCACAGATTCTCTGAGGTCTTGGCTTTGATAGTCATCTCCTTGTCATTGTTGTGTGACTCTCAAAGCTGTTTTAAGAAGCAAAGCAAAGATGGGTTTGATGCATGTTGTAAATATTATACTTAACAGGGAGGAAGCGTCTGATGCGGAGCACTGAGCTTTGTTGCTAAGATCCTGTTTGTGGGTGGTGTGGCCTTTAATGGAAATGTTTGTGGCTATAACACAGAGGGGATGAGTCTTACTGGTCTACAAAATTTAAGCTTGATCTGAGCATGCTTTTGAGAATGTAAAATTATTTTTTTCCTTTAACCTTAAGATAATGTTTGGAATTAAGATGGTTGGATTCTTTGATGCTCTGAAAAAACATCTGTATTTTCAACTTGTTATGCGCATATCATTCCCCTCTATTAAAAAGTACATACATTAGCCTAAGAATCTGGGGCAGGGGGCAGGAAATATGAATAGGTTGGACTTTAATGAAATAGCAAAAACACTGTTAAGGACTTTGAGGTGAGGTAGAGGTTAGGCAAGAGTACTTGGTTCCTTCTCTGTGTAGTCATCTGTACTTAACGAAAGCTTACAGAAAGGTTTAGAATGCCGCTGAAAATGGAAGACTTGCAGTGTTATCCTATTCCCATGCTTCCACACTCACTTTCTATGCAAATCTGTCCTTTTATGGTAACTCTTTTCAATATATCGTGGGAATAAACAAAAGTTTGATCAGAATGGCACCTGAGATATTATTGAAAGATTGTGCCTGAAATACTTCTGTACTATAAAAGGTCTTTTTAGTATCCTTCTGACTCTTCCTGCGCTCTCATTTTTTCAAGTTGACTTTCCTTTGCACTTTCCTGGAGAACTTGAATGTACTGACTTTTAGGATGTGCTGTTTGTAATATATTGATGATAATCCAACATATATTAAAGAACAACACTTATTTTTGCTGAATATTAAACTGTAGTGCTGTAAATTCTGCAGGAAAGACTACAGGAACTATTGTGCATTAATTATTTGATGAAAACCTCATCCAGTCGAAAGCTGTTGGATGACTCCTTTCTGTCCAAAGGCAGAAACTTTGGTGGACTCTGGACAATAGAAGTAATTTGCTGAGGGTATACGTAGGGAAATGCAGAATGTCTTCAGGATTTGTTCCTTTGACTTTGCAAGTTTATATAGCAAATATTGAGTACCTATTTTATAATTACAGTTTCTCAGACCCTAACAGTTTTATCCAAAAATCCTTGGATGAAAAAATTATGCCCTAAAGTACAAATAGAAATATAAGTTAGTTGGGACCGAAGCTTGTGATTGTTTTAAGCAAAGATCATAAGAGAATGTCCAGACATACCTGTAAATATGTTTGTTTACAAGTTTATTATGATCATGCTACAGTTTACTGAATCACTTCTCTTGAAAGTTGGAAAGTAAAGAAGGGTGGTGAGAACACAGACTGCTCAGTTTTGACTTGCTGTAAGTGAAGCCGGTTGGTTAATGCCTTTACAGCAATAATATAACTGTCTAATAATGGTAATTTTTTTCTTGGCTCATTCAAGAAGAAAACCGTGCTTTGCAGGAATAAAACATGCTAGAATGGTGGCTGAAATGCTGATGTTTAGAGTAGTTTAATTTCAAAGTAGCTTCAGGTAAATGGAGTGATGCATGCAATTAATACACTTATAATACAGTATCTATTTCTGATGCACTAGGGAGTTTTTCCTCAAAGCTTTCTCTGAATTCTAGAAATAAGAAAAGTGACTTTTTCAATACAGTGTAAGGCTGAATGTAGCTGTACCTGTATAAAACTTTGGCAATGATTTGTTTTTATAACCCTGTAAAACAGAATGCATTTTTTTCCAATTTGTTCTGCTTGCATTGTTGCAAATGACTCCCACTTCCCCCCCACCTGAAAAGAGCAAAAAACAATTTGTTGTAAATGCGTTTCACTGAACAAATGGTTAGATATAAGTTACAGTGCTTGCTTTAAGCACTTGTCCATATGCGCTGGAATATGTGCGGCTAATAGCCTTTCTCTAACAAAAGCTTAATCAATAAACATTAACTGGGGAATTGGAGAATGCAAGCTATTTGTTTTATTGTGTAACACTAAATAACGTTTTCAAGTTTGATGAACAGCCTAACTTCTAAATTCACAATTCTGTGTAGCACTATTTATTTATTTTTTCTATCTCAGAATAGCTCATGTCAACACCAAGATGTGAGGGGTTTGTTGTTTGTTTTTGTTTTTGTTTTTTTTCTCTCTATACTGATACAGCAGATAATAAATTTTATCCAGACTTTGAGGAAATAGTCTATACATCGGGTCACTCGCTGAGGAGTCCAGCTCCAGTGTATGCCAGTGTGCACTGGGGAAGGGAATTGCCGTGCAAGGGGCTGGCAAGGGGCTCTTTTGGGGGCTTTTAGGAGCTGGGCTGGGCTGGGCTATGTTGGGGCCGCAGTTGGTGGCGGCTGCTGAGGGGCCCGGGTAGAGCCGGCACCAGCAGTGGCAGCTCCGCATGGGGTGGGAATGGCTAACGGACGCTGCCCAGACCCCCTTGGCAAGAAAGAGCCTTTGGGAGGGCACCGAGCGAACAAGCGGTGAGGGCGGGTCACCCAGGGCATCGCAGTTTGCCCAGAAGGCCACACAGTCAGGGGCTGAGAGCTCCATTGTGCCCAGAGGTGAGTTCAACTGGGGTTAACTGGTCCACTCTACTGGCTGAAGAGGTGAGCTCAACTACTGGTCATCGCCCTCCCAGCAGAGGACCCAGCTGTGGTCAGCACTCAGCCAAACGCCGTTGCCAGAAGGAATGTGGGGACCCAGCCAGAGCTCCCACACCAAGATGGGGCCAGGCAAGTCTCCGGCTGCAGGGAGAGCCTGAACCTGATACTTGTACCCAAGGGTGGCAGAGGCACTCCCTGTGTGCAGGGTGACCAGGGCTGTGATGTGCTCAGCCAGGGGGCAGAGCAGAAAGGGAAGTTGGAAAGGCGAAGGAGCATCAGGGAGCGTGAGAGGGAGATAGATTGGTGGAGCCAACCCCTGAGGCAAAGGCAGCAGATGGAGGCACCACAAGAAGCAGAGGATCCCCTCCCCTCTTGCCACCGGGCAGAAGGAGGGGACCTAAGATACGGAGGGAATGCAAACAGGTCCCTCCTCAGGGAGGCAGCGAATCCTCTCCCAGCCTCCCTCGCCTTCCCCGTTGCCCTTGCACAACAGGTGTGGGGCTCTGGAACTTGAGGGCCAAGGAAATTAGGATGGAGATGAAGGTTCATTCAGGGAGTTGCCCAGGGTGAGTCAATCACCTCCATAACTTAAGACCACTTCAGTTAAGAAAAAAGGGAGGGTCACTGTGGTGGGTCATTCTCTTCTGGGGGAAACAGAGGGCCCTATGTGCTGACCAGATCCATCCCACAGGGAAGTCTGTTGCCTCTCAGAGCTTGGGTTAGAGATGTTACCAGGAAACTCTGGTCTGGTGCTACCCTCTGATTATTATACACTACTGGTTATGCAGGTTGGTAGTGGTGAGGTGACAGAGAAGTCCAAAAGTGATTAAAAAGAATTTCAGGGCACTGGGATGATGAAAGCTCAGGAGCACAGGTTGTGTTTTCCTCAATGCCTTCAGTGTCAGGAAGAATCGTCAGGGAAAGGGAACACATCTCATGGACATGTGGATAAGAGGCAGTTTCTAATGGTCTTACACTTTTCGTCAGTGTCTGTAAATCTTGATGTAGCATATCTGCATCCATCTCCTTGCGTGCAGTATTCAGTGTACTATTACTGTATGCCTTCAACCAACATCTCACAGTACATAAAATGGTCAATGCTTCTTTTTGTGTTACAAGTAAGAGTCAACATGCTTTTGCACTAAACCCAGCACACTCTTTCCTCCAAGTTTAGGCCAAGGTGGGAGTTAGGATCTGCACAGGGAGTGTTTTGGGTTGATGTGTTGTCAGAAACTGAAGTAAACAGTGTCAAGACTATTTCATAACTGCACAGGGCTTCTCTGGGGGACCCTCTCTGGGAGGCTGCAGTGCTTGAGCCTGCACAGGTCCTCTCTCCACAACATCATTACCTGTGTTGAAGAACATGGCATGACTTAGTGACTTCTGGAAATGTTTCTTATATTAGTCTCTGAAATATTTATAATTTCTGTCAGCAGCCAGCTTTTTTTCTGTCTGCCAAATGTGCTTTAGTACATCTGCACTTCCCTGATCTTACTAGGGATTATTGGTGCCTAGTGAGACAAGTGACTGCTTATGCTGTAGAAAAGCAGCCCAGCTCTTTGAGGTGGCTCTTCTCATCATCTGGGAGGGTTGCTGTAATGGCCAGTGACCACTCATTGAATATTAATACTTACATGAAGGTTAACTACCCTGATTTCTCTTATCCTATGAAAAAGTTAGATATAATTTGATTTCTGGGGAGGTGCCCCACAACCTCCAAGTAGCTGTTCAGGTGGAGGAATTTGTTGTGTGATGTAACCTGAAGTGAATGTGAAATGATCAACTGAACATGCCAGATTTGGAGAAGAAAGCTTTTTTGCTTCTGAAAACCTTGTAGAACTGGAGAAGTTGACAGGTTGGATAGGGATGATAGTCATCGTTTATACAGTTGATCTTTACCCTCATGTTTTTCTGGCATTCTTGTCCAGAGTAATAACCAGTAATTAAAAACAGCTTGTCATTTTTGTGGTTCTCCTGTTTGTTTGTTTTTTTCCTCCAGGATATGTATAATTTTACTTCCAGTTCAGTAACCCTGTTATGTCTGAAGTTACTTACAGTTTTAGGGAAAGATAAATAAAGCAGTATGCATAGTGCAACTTTTAGACAACAAATTATGATAATTTTGAAGCACTGTGGAAATCTCTTGATGCTGCAAATTCTTTCTGACTTAGAGCAGAAACACAAATTTTCTGTATGTTGCTATCTTATTAACAATTTGAATTGCTTAGTAGTTAACACTGTGTAAAACAAAGCAAACATTCAGCTCAAAAAAAAGTATGTTTGGGGAAGTGTAACCAAAATGAAGCAACTTATACCAAATGTGGGCCTCATGCCCTCAGACTGGAGACACCTCTTTTATACATCTCTTATCGCTTGCGTTGCCTGCTATCGTTAGCTTTCATCTCACTGATCTGTATGATAATGCACATGCCTTAAAATGGTCCAAGGTATCTTCAAGAAATGTACACCTATGGCTTGGCCATACCTTGATAGTAAATAGCAATAACTGCAAGATACAAGTTTTGTTTCCCTTTTCAATACCTGAGGTAACATTTTGGAAATTAATTCTCACCTTGTGATTTTTGTACTCGAAATAGTTGTGGGGTTTTTTTTCAAGAAACAACAGCAAAATCCGTAAACCATGTCAACAGCTTCTACATGTACTGTTTCCATTTTCTGGTTATATTTGGAAATTATTGGTTATGTTTCCTCTTCCAGTAAGAATAAGACATTAATAAACAAGGAATGTCTGGTTTGGCAGATAGCATATATAACACAACCATAAATCAGAGAAATAAGGGAAAGCATCATGCCAGACCACAAGTGTCCTTTGCACGAAAGGATGGATAAGGCAAACAAATAATTTTTAAAGGATGACAGGTTATAGAGAAATTTTCTTCAGAAAAAAAAGATATACTGGGTAAAATTCCTGGTTAATTCTTCAGTAACCAGCAGTTTGAGATATCTGATAATAATTCTAGCCTCTAAATAGCTCACTGAAGGGGCAAGCTGTATCGGGAAAAGAGGTTTTTAGGAGACTACAGTGCCAATACCTGTCTAGGACTTTGGATAGGAACAGGAAATAAGAATTGTCAACCTGATGCTGCATTTTTCTGCTTAGTAAAGTAAATAATCAGATGATGCAGAATTATTCACCTGTTTTTTTCCTTCTTTTTTTCCAATAGACTGGGAAATTTGGCTTAGATGGCAATATTCCTTGCATGGTGTGTGTGTTGTATGAAGAAGAATGAAGTGCTTGATTCAGTTGTATGTGATACAGGAGCAGTTAAACCAGTCGTTCTTAAGAGGCAGGATTACATTTATTTTAGCGGTTGTATGATTTAAGGACTTGCAGATAAAGCAAAAGGTGGTCAGGAGGTAGTTGACCATTTTCCTTTGGGTGATAATTGTTCTGTGTTTCTTAGTAGAAAAGCCTTATTGAATCTCAAACTGTGGTCCAGCCTGTTGGCTGCTGCTGTAGGACAGACTTGAGGAGATGGATTAAAGGATGCTCCAGATGGGGCTGGGCAAGGCTGATGCCTTGGGGAAGACTGTTGGCAGGAAAAATTCCTTTGCTTTAGTTGTTCTCCTGGGGGTAGCAGGGCGGGGGAAGAAGCATTGCTTTTGACTGTCTTGTAACTTTTATTGGAAAGGTATTTTATTCTTTTTCTTTTCCTGTGTGCTTGCATATGAGACCTCATAGTATTTGAACAATAAAATACTGGTTTAATCTTTGTTCCTTGCTATCTGTACAGTTCTTCCAGAACCATGCAGAGTCCTGTAATATCAAGGATGGTATTGGTAGAAATAGCACATTGCTAAAATGCGGTTGACCTCTGTTGTGACCAAAACCCTCACTTATAAATGCATACTGTCCCTTTAACTTGTCAGCTATCCTGTTTGCTGAAAAAGCACTTCTACTTTGTCCCCAGTCTCCCCCTGAATTACAGCTGACTGCAATTTGACAGTCACCTGGGGAAAGGGAATAGGTATTGGGATGTTTTTTCTTCTATCATGTAGTAATCATGAAATACGACTTGCAGTATGCTATGTATCTGGCTGCTTCAGAAGGACAGAAAACTTCCTTCCTCAAGGGGCCAGATGCCACTTAGTATACAGATGTTTGTGATAAAGCAAAGAAGTACTGCACTCCAGGGGAATTTATCTTTTTTTCCCATTATAGAATATGGATATTTCTAGCAAAAACAATCCTGCCTACTACATGGAAAGGGAAATGATAGTGAGAATTTACATGCTTCTTTCTATTGACTTTAATTTAAGAAACTTCTTGACTAAAAAGAGACAAAACTGTAAGGGGGCAAAGGTAAAATAGATGCTTGTAGAACAGAGAGTTGGAGCCTTGAAAGAATTTGGACTGCAAACTTCAATAACAGTAGTTCTGCTGTGCAAGTGCCATGGAAATCGGAGTCAAGAGAGCAGATTTTCTGCCATGAATGGGAACAGTTTGTAGATTTTTGCTACTTATATATCCAAATTAGTAATGCATCTTAGCTTCCAGTTGACATCTGCAAACCCCATTTACCACAAATAGTTGTCACGCCTGTTCTTTGTCCAGCATCATTTTTTTTTTTTTTCAGTGAAATTGTCTCTGTATTCAGTTTCATAGCACCATAGGTGAGGATATCACAGAGATATCTCAGCATAATGTGCTTTCAATCTAACTGTTTTTAATAAAAAGTTATCTTATTTGGGTTAGCAATGGAAAGAAAATAACAATTGAAAATGTATGAGTGTGAGGAGATAGGGAAGCTCGGAGTAGTTGAAGACAGATTTATCACGTTAATGATATTTTATGGCGTGCTCCTGAATATTGATCAACAGGTTGTAAACAATCCAAAAGGGAGGATTTGTACAAGCTCTGAAATTCTTTTAGTGTCCCAGCCCAATTTCAAGCTGTGACAAATAAGCTTAAATACTGCAGGAACCATTTCGTTCATCTCTCTAACATTCAATCACTTGTACAACAGACTTAAAAGGAGCAATGCTGTGAAACCTGGCTTAACTGGCCACTGGAGAGAGTGACAAAGAGGGGAAAATAATTATCTGGAATGCTTTATGGAGGATATTTTTTTTTGTCACAAAAATGGCTTGTTGCATAATTCTTAATGTAGGAAAAATATCAGTTATGGAAATGATGGCCTGGTTTTCTGCCCACTGCAAAAACTTAGTAAGCAGCAGTAATATCACAGTGACTCCTTTCTTTTACTGAGGTCTGCTGTCTATGTCAGGGTGTTTCAAGTTAGTGATGACAGTGAACTTTCAATGGAAATTTCTCTGAGAAAGCTTACCTGACCTCAGTGCCTGGCAAGGTTATAGAACAGATCATCCTGAGTGTCATCGAGCGGCATGTACAAGAAAACCAGGGGATCAGGCCCAGCCAGCATGGGTTTAGGAAAGGAAGGTCCTACCTAACCAACCTAATCTCCTTCTACGACTGGGTGACCCGACTGGTAGATGAAGGGAAGGCTGTGGACGTGGTCTACCTAGACTTCAATAAAGCATTNCTGGAGCAGCTGAGGTTGTTTATCCTGGAGAAGAGGAGACTCAGGGGGGACCTTATCACTCTCTACAAGTACCTGAAGAGAAATTGTAGGCAGGTGGGGGATGGGCTCTTCTTCCAGGCAATTTGTGACAGGACGAGAGGGCACAGCCTGAAGCTGTGCCAGGGGAGGTTTAGGTTGGATGTTCGGAAGCACTTCCTCATGGAAAGGGTTATAAAACACTGGAATGGACTGGCCAGGGAGGTAGTGGAGTCACCGTCCGTGGAGGTGTTTAAGAAAAGATTGGATGGTTTAGCTGATGCGGTGGTGTTACGTCATAGGCCGGACTCAATGATCTTAGAGGTGTTTTCCAGCTTCAATGATTCTGTGATTCTGCCAGTTCAGACAGGAATTAATTAGGGGGAGTGACCTCTCTTTTGTCCTGGATAAAATTTCTATTCATAATCAGGAAGGGAGAACCACCTACAATAGGTAATAGTTGGTCCCTGTTGTGGTGAGCCTTTGTTAGGGGTCAAGTAAGCTTGTTGCACATCCTCCTGGTATGTATTGGCAAAATCTGCACAAA
This sequence comes from Todus mexicanus, assembly GCA_013389965.1. Taxonomy (NCBI): domain Eukaryota; kingdom Metazoa; phylum Chordata; class Aves; order Coraciiformes; family Todidae; genus Todus; species Todus mexicanus. Next base: position 11,248 of record WEIS01079395.1, read on the forward strand.
GACTGAATATAGGATCAGTGGTGTGGTTACTTAGACTCCTTCCTCCTCCTTCCTTCAACTCAGGCCTGCATCTACTCTTGTTCAGAGTGTCAGATGCAAATATTGCAAATGCATCAAATAACATGGGAATTTGACCCTGGTTTCTTTGTGTCTTCTAGAAAAGCTTAGACTGCTGGTCACTCTGGACAAGTATTTATTTTAATGGACTTATCTAGAGGGATTTGTCTTAGTATGAGACTTCTCAAAGTAGCGCTTCTACATCCCGTAGACATACCCAAATTCAGGTGAAGTCTTTAGTGGTAGAAGAGGGAGAGGGTTCTCTGGTGGTCAGTGCAGTGACTTAGGAAGTCTCGGAAGCTGGAACCTCGCAAATACTATTTTCAGATACGTGATCCAAATTAAAAGTGTTTATTGAATAAGTTCATTGATACTTCTAGAAGTATAATGCCAATATACCAGTACACAACAATGTCTGAATATTTTACACTGTGATGTCGAAATATGCAACTCTAGAGTGACGCACTAGATTGGTGGTGAACATCACTCATGCTGATGACTGTATTGAGCAGTTGGATAAGCTTTGTGCTGTTAAGATGCTTCAAACCTCCAGTTACTATTTTTGGATAATTAATTACTAGTTAGTCACTGAAAACTTGAAGTTTACTGTTTCTGGAGACGCTAGCTTTTTTCTATGCTCAATAGTGAAGGGAGCACTCTCAATGATGTTGGGCTGTGTGGGTGCTTATGCATGTTTGAAAGGGAGTGAGGTGATGAATGAATGACAAGCCATCTTCCCCAGTGCTCTGTAAGGAAACTGGGAATGGATAGAAAGGGATCAGTGAACTGGTGAAGGTAATCAATGCATAAGGAGAGCTCTCTATATAAATGGGGTTTGTAATTTTTGAGTGTGCCTGACAACCATCAAAACAATCATCTCCTAAACCTTTTTCCTCATCAAATGGCTGATTTCACTATGTCAGTTTTGTTGCTGAATCTGACATTGCAGTAACCAGCTAATTCTTCTGTGTTCTTCATTTGTATGCTCCTGGTTACATCTAAGTGTACACAGTGGCACACGTGGTTTGGAAGCATTTGTGGTACCTTATGGTAACAGATCAGAGGAGGCTTTCACTTTGTGTTTCTCGTGGAGTGGGCTCAGCACACAGAAACGCACTTTCTGTGAACTTTGTAGTTTTTTTCCAATGTGTACACATGTGCATACACTCACTTGCATGAACATACACCCAGCTATAGATCTAGAAAGAAGCTGTTGGTTTAGTTATGAAAAGCCTGATTTATTCAATGTCTTGGATGTCTAGGTTTAAAATCTACCATGCAGGAATATATCTGCTTCTAAATCAGGTATTAAATCACACTGCCTTCATTAAATCACAGTACAGAAAAGTTTGAGACAGCGTAATCCATCTCTCAAGTCAGGGCATGATCACTAGGCTCCAGTCACAGTGGTGGAAAGTGCAGCTGCTGATTCTTCACGTATCTACTGCGAAATGGGCTGGCACCGTTGATTGTGCAACCAAATAAATGCAGATCTTTCAAAGAGTTTTGGGGGTTTGCTTCTTAGAATATCTGGTCACACAACTTCTTGAAGGTCTATTTCTCATTAGTTTACAGGGAAACAGTTTCGTTGTTTGCAGACAGTACTTGTACTGGAGATGGGGAAAAATCCTGGCATGAAATTGTTCGTTCTTGTTGAGCTATGAAATGCTGATGTTTGTGCTGGGTGATCCGAGAAGTGCTGGTATGTCATGCCATTATATACTACCCATTTTGGCCATTTTGTGCTGCTTCTCCTTTGGGTATGAGCAGGTTTTAGGAAGACAAATGAAAAAAGATGCTTTTATAATTTTGGCTGAGCTCCACATTTTCAGTGAAATATAGATTTGTAAACTCATGGAAAAACAGGTAAGATAAGAAGCTGTGTAAAATGGAGGAAGATGGGACTTAACTGTCTTAAGCTGTTGATTAATAATTAAACCAAGCTTCTGGAAACCAAAGCAGGTCAAGGTCAACAAATAACTCTTTGCTTGCTCTTTCTTTTTCTTTCTTTTTTTTTACACTGAAGAATTGTTTCTTCCTGACCTGAAATCTTGAGCTCCCTGCTTCCTCAAAGTTCAGATTGTGACATTGTGACTTAAACTGTTGAACAGTATGGTTCATATTAATAATATTTATTTCTTGTGCTTATAGGAGCTATTTGTCACTTTCCATGAGAAAGATTTAACGACAATTTTATAAACTTCAGTTAGTGCTAGCTTAGATCAGTATTTTGAGACTGTAATTTACAGCAGGAGGCTGCTGTGAAGTCACAGGGTAGCCCCAGATTTGTTTGTTTGCAATTCCGTTTGCAATTCCTATTAAATTAAAGGATTTGTAGTTAGCTGAGAAAGTACATTGCTTTGTACTACCCTTTTACACCCTGCTTTCCTGTAAAAATGAAACATATGTTTTCATATGTATGGGTGGTTAGGTTTGCTCAAAAATCTTGCTGTTCATTAATTTCTATGGATGATGTAGTAGCTTTAATGGATTTTAGGGTGAATTACAATGGCTGAGGTATTTTTGGTGGAAATTAAACAAGACGCCTGTACAACACTGATGCTGATGCACGGATATAGCACACGCAGAAGTATCACTTATAAATAAATGAAGTCAGACCTTTAAAACTATATATTCTTTTCTTGATACTGCAAGATTCTAAACATGGGGAATTTAATGCCTTAGCTGTTTTGGAGGTCATTTACTGACACTGTTTGGACTTTTGTCATGATTTAACCCCAGCTGGCAATTAAGCACCACACACAGTGGCTCACTCACTTGCAACCTCAGTGGGATGGGGGAAAGAATCTGCGGAAAAAATGTGCTACAACTCAGAGATGAAGACAGTAGTAATAATAGTAATTGCATATAGAAAACACATGATGCACGATGCAATTGCTCACCACCCACTGGCTGATGCCCAGCCAGTCCCTGAGCCACAGTGCCCCCTGGCCAGGTCTGGAACCGACATGAGCGAAGTTCTTTAAGTGATGCTGAAGGTGCATTAACAATGCTGCACAAGAGAAAGTTATAGCAGATTTTTCATCTTGATAAATTTAAACCTTCATAAAAGGTTTTAAAAGCACTCCATTCACACCTTTTCTATTTTTCATGTTTGGCACACAATGCACTGAGCAATGTTGCAATAGTATCCGTACAAAACACCCTACCTCACATAAGAGGCAGAAACAGAAGACATTCTTCTACACTAGTTTATTACTACAACAGTCCAGTTATAAATTTTCTGAGTTCTGCACTTTGGAGCAATTTGAACTCTCTCTTATGAAGAGGAAGATTTTTTCTTTTGATGAGATCTTGCCAAGAACGTGTGCTCTTTCATTAATCTCCAAATGTTTTAAGTCTCACCTTGGTATATTTACTACAGTTCTAAGATGGTCAAAAGTCATTAAAGCTTGACCTGTAAGTAATTGGTGAACCATTATTACCTTGTTGTTTCCCATCTGTTGATCAAGCTCTAAGACTCTTAAGAGTCCCTTTCTGCTTTGTGAGCTTTCACAACATTCACTGACTCTGACATGTTTAATTTGCTTTGTGAATTAAGTATGACAAGAAACATCTTGCTCACTGCACTGGGAACAGCCTGTGCTGTGAACTGTGGCGCTTGTCTGCTGCATGTGGCATTAATCTCAGTCAGAGATACTCATAGAAATCTCTATAGGATAAAAAACCAACAACCCGAAACCAACCTCCCCCCCAAAGCCAAAAAAACAACCCCCCAAAAAACAACCAACCAACAAAAAAATTGGAGGAGGAAGAGGGAATATACCCGAATAATTAAACGAGGTTGAAGAAGTTCTCTCAAGACAAAAAGCAAAGCAAGATGTTATTTTGATTTGTAATGCTCAGCTGTTAAATTTTACATCTGGAAGTCCCTGGCCAATGCCTCTGTTGTCTGCAAGACACCCATAAATTATGAGCAGAGCTTCCTATTGATTCTGAATGCAGTGAAGAAACTCGGGAAGCATTGTTATGAGATGAATGTACGGCTCAAATATCACAGTTTATCAACATGTGTTCAAATCTCTTCTGTGGGTTTTTTTCAAAACAATGCAAGTGTGCTTTTTCCGTCTCTAGAACAGGTGAGAGCCCTAGTATTCCTGCCCTTCCTATTTTGGAGCTTTTGAAGTGTATGTTTGAAGTCCTGATTTGGCGATGCTAATGTGAATAGACAGATAATAAAATGGTGTTATTCCCAGATTAAAATCAAGTTGACATTTGAACTAAACAGTTTCTCCTCTGTCAGTATGGTGGCACAAAGCAGTTATTGATCTGGACCTAAGGAGATTTGGATGGAAAGCATTTTGTGTTTATTGTACACTAGTTCACTTCAGCATCACTGTCCTCACTGTAGACAAAACTTTGTCATACTTGAGTGTGGGTCTAAAGGATTTAAAGCCTCACTGATATGAATCCACTGATCATCTTTTCCACATAACTTCATAGCCTTTTTCTTGTAAAAGCATGTGCAGATGTCTGTTCTACATTTTCAGTGTAATAAGATAAATGTTGATAAGAAGCCTTTCCAAGGGCATTAAAAACACTCAAAAATGGTTTAGTACATCAATTTTACATTTTTATTAGTAGGAGTAAGGTGTAATAACATTCCAAGGATAGAAAGAATAGTTTTTTAATTCTTGAAATCTGTTATTTATGAAGGTTGAATAGCAACATGTAAGGTTGAAGATCAATTTATACCTCTATGATATACTCCGATTTATAATTGTTACTATTATTAATTATGTATATTAATTGTAGAATAATGTGGAGGGAGGATGGAGTTGATGAGTAAGATAAACCTATATGAAATGTTCTGAGATGGACAATCAGAACCTTCTTTCCATTTGAAGTAGAAAGTTTAAAGTCTTTTCTCTTAAATGAGGTGAGCTGCACAGTTGAAATGAAATATGTGTTTGCAACATTCGGATACTTGTTGAAAAAATAATATGAACTTGCTCTCCCTCTCCTTCCCTCCCCAACCCCCTGCAATGTTTTAGGGTTACTTTTTCCTTTTTCAGAAGGAATGGTGTTTAAAAATTTGTTTAGGGAAACATTTCTACATCTCAAGCATTTAAGAAAACTGATACTGCCGTGTGACAAGTATTATACATGCCACTCTGTGCATTGTTGAAAGGCTTGGGACAATGATATGCAAGCTTTGAAATTAAAGTGACTATCAAAATTTGAGCTAGTTAGTAATAAAAGAATATGCAAAGTACTTGTTTCAGTGAATTTTACTTAAAGCCAAGAGAGCTGCCTGGTTTGGAGGACTTTGGACAAGTCAACCATTTAGAATTTTTTCTAGTTATTGCTTTTCAAAATGATAAAATATACGGTACATCTAATTAAATTGGTTTTATTTTTCATCATTATATTCTGTATGCAATATTTTGCTTAAAATTGGCATGTTTTTCTATGTTTGTCAAAAGAATATGTCTCAATCTGTACTTTTCAGTATCAAGCTGTCAAATTCATTAGCTTGATTACAGTGTATATCATCAGACTAATAATGCACATCCTTGTCCGTATCTGGATTCCACCAAAGTGAGTAGGAGTTCAGTTATCTGTTTCAGTGGATATATTTTCATATTTTACATCAGAGAAAATGTTTTCCTTGTGGAATTTACACTAATAACTGGAAGAATCTGAAGGCTTAAATGATGGGCAAAGAATCCAGAAGTTGAGATATTCATCCCAACATTTATAATTTGGAAAACTGTCTGAAAATTGCATTTGTAGAATTTGTAGAAGTCCTGATTTGGGAGCAGTAAAAGCCCTTCCACTTACATATTTTTTGGCATGGTTTTCTTGATTCACTTGTGAATCAGAAGAGCAGCATAGTTGTGAAGTTGTAATAAATAAATAAATAAAAGAAAATGCAACTGAGGCTTGAACTGTGCAAAATCAAAATTCTGTTTTTGTTCTTTGAGCCTATTTTTTTTAATTAAATCTTTCCTGAATGATGATTTGTAGTCAAGATATGATAATACTTCAGTCTGCATACTTACAGTTATTGATCTAAATAATGATCAATACTCAAGAATAATAAATACTGGAATGCATAAATGGTAAATGTGTTATTTTGCAAAGTTCAGCTGTCTGTTGGAAATATAAAGCATACTCATCTTGCAAGGTACTTTGATATTTTTCATATTTATTCAAAATATGAAGAGTGCAGCTACAGTGTAGAGCAGAGTTGCTCTTCAAGTATGATACTGTCATGTGCTAAGCCTATTACCTTGCCTGACATATAGCACATATACATCTGTGGGGGGATTATATGTGGGGCAGCAGAAAAACATGACTTAACCTCAGGGAAAAAGACAATTGAAGTTTGAAGTCTCTCTAGGTGCCAGTTTCCTCTAATGAAGAAAATGTGAGGCTGTGGGGTTTGAGTTCATGCTTGTTTCCGGATACTCCTGACAAGGGCGAGAACTACTGTCTCCAGATTCTGGGTGTGAATAGATGATTTCCTACATGACATGGGATGGCAACCCTGTGTAGAGTACGTGTTGTCCAGTGTTGTAGTGAAACCCATACTTCTGCAGAGAAAATGGTGGCAAAAGAGAGCATATTCTGCTTTAGTTGTTGTCACTAGTGCCTGACTGGGCAGATTTCTCTTTGGCGAGGGAAGATGTTTGCTATCCTAATCCCGT